>JARQOC010000002.1:533968146-534006630 GCA_033576535.1 Allobates femoralis | reverse complement strand
GACATCTCTAGACGTTAGGCTGTCATTATGGGATTAAACAAGCTGAGCTACTGTAGCTTGTACATTAAAAAAAATGATGCCGTCTTGACATAATACGATGTGTAATCAATGAAAAATCAATTTTGAAGACACATATAAATTAGCCTAAAGTGCATTGAGGGTGGATTTTTGCACTAAAATTGAATTAACACACCCATTATTCTCTTCCAGGCAAATTTGCATGCGATTTCAAAGCTGCATTTTTTGAAGATGGCACATGGACTTACAAGACTTATTTTTACCCTTGTACTGCGATCTAGACAGCCATTCCACTAAGTCTGATTAATAAAAGTAGCACCAACAGGTTCTCTTTAGCATTATCAATACATAATAAAAAAAAAAAAATAAAGATATGCAGGTAAAATAAAGCAGGGGTCACATGACTGAGCATTATGTCATTACAATACACCTGTAGTCCTCAGCACGGTCTGGTGGCTGGTGGAACAGTGCCATCATTGTTTTCTGTCTCAATGTGGACAGAAGAGAGGCCTGCACTAGATCCAGGTGTATGGCTGTAGGCGAATAAGATGGAGTTTCTTTTTTTGTACATTTTACACCATATTCCAAATTATTATGCAAATTGGTTTTAAGTGTCATAGGATTATTTATTTATTTTTTTCATTGAAACCCATTGATGGTATTGTGTCTCATGGTGGGTTTACACGTTTCAATATCGTTGCGATATCGCAACTCAATGGCGCGGGAGGCGCGCATTTAGTGCACGTTTCTCCCGCATCGCATCGGAGGTTTACACGCTGCGATATCGGAATCCAACATCCGTGCGATGTCTACGCCCCCCAACCCAGGAACGATCATGTAACATGGGAGTGAATGGGTGACGCTGAACATCGCATCGTAGTTGGGCTGTCACACAGCACGATCCAGCTTCAATGTCTATTCAATATCGGAGCATTGAATAGCACGCTCATTCAATCCCAGATATCGCATTGACATCGCTCCTGCATCATATTGGACGTTCACACCATACAATGCAGGAACGATATCGGCTCCAACGATCGAACCACGTGACTTTTCATTGAAATCGGACTACGAGGGTTTTTGGATCACTGAAATCAATCTCAGATACCTGTGATAATTAGTTTGGCAGGTGAGCCCAATAAAAGGAAACCTGGATGTTCCACAATATTAAGCAGGCCACAGTTTTCAAGTACCTTGGGAAAGAAAAAGGATCTCTCTGCTGCTGAAAAGCAACAAATAGTTCAATGCCTTGGACAAGGGAAGAAAACATTAGATATTGCACAAAAACTTAAGCTTGATCATCGTACTGTGAAGAGATTTGGGGCTGATTCTGAGCACAGACGTGTTTGTGCAGATAAAGGCAGAATGAGGAAGGTTTCTGCCAGGCAAGTTCATCAGATTAAGAGAGCAGCTGCTAAAAAGGCCTTACAAACCAGCAAACAGATATTTGAAGCTGCTGGTGCCTCTGGAGTCCCTCGAACCTCAAGGTGTAGGATCCTTCAAAAGGCTTGCTGTGGTGCATGAACCTACTATTCAGCCACACCTAAACAGTGCTCACAAGCAGAAACAGTTTCATTGGGCCCAGACATACATGAAGACTAATTTTCAAACAAAAAAACTGTCTTGTTTACTGATGAGTGCCGAGCAACCCTGGATGGAGCAATGGATGGCTGGTGGATGGCCACCATGTCCCAACAAGGCTGCATCATGGGCAAGGAGGTGGAGGAGTCATGGTTTGGGCCAGAATCATTGGGAAACAGCTGGTAGGCCCCTTTAAGGTTCCTGAAGGTGTTAAAATGACCTCTGCAAAGTATATAGGTTTTCTGACTGAGAACTTTCTTCCATGGCACAAAAAGCAAAAATGTGCATTCAGGAGCAAAATCATCTTCATGCATGACAATTCACCATCTCATGCTGCAAAGAATACCTCTGTGTCATTGGCTGCTACGGGCATAAAAGGAGATAAACTCATGGTGTGGCCATCATCTTCCACTGACCTCAACCCTATAGAGAATCTTTGAAGTATAATCGAGCAAAAAATCTTGGGTGGGAGGCAGTTCACATCAAAACAGCAGCTCTGAGAGGCTATTCTAACATCATGCAAAGAAATACAAGCAGAAACTCTCCAGAAACTCACACGTTCAATGGATGCAAGAATTGTGAAGGTGATATCAAAGAAGGGTTCCTATGGTAACATGTAACTTGGCCTGTTAGGATGTTTTGGAGTTAAATAGCTTTTTATCTCAGTGAATGTGACCTCCTAATGCTGCAAATTCAACAAATGAGCATTTTCACTTCTTTCAAACACATCAAATGTTTAGAAACTCTACTGTGCCTAATAATTTGAAACAGTGCATTTAGAGTTTTTTTTAATTTTGAAAATTATACTGTTATTATCATTGGGAGGTTTCTTCAATAAAATTTGATGTATACTCTAATGGGTGATGACTTATTACACTGACTGTCATTTGCACCGACCATTTAGGAGAATCAGAGAAAAAGAACATTTGCATAATAATTTGGAACATTATCCCCCAGGCAAAGTTTTAGGTTTATGTGTAAACCCCATTGATGAATTTAGTCGCATAAAGGTTGATTAAAATGAAATACACATCAGACCTGAAGTTTCCATTTTTTCCAAACATACGGTACATATATGCATTGTAATCTAAGTGCCATCAGACCCCAACTTTTTCAGAATCCTAAAGAGTATTTTCAACAAATCTATATGTAGAATCCTATAGTAATGATACAATATTTATGCATTTTTTTTTACATGGAAAAGAAACAAAAACATAAAATGATTTTTTATGTTGTAAAAGAAAAAAGAAATTACAATCCTCACAACCTATGTCAGTGGCTTACTTTAATTTAATCAATTAACAATTGAAGATATAATACAGTTTTTAAAAAAATCATGTGAAAAGAAAATATCTGAAATATTACATTGATCAAATTTATGAAATATACTAAACCTATATATAGACCAAAGCCAAGCCATTTTGCTGGCAAGCAAATTCAGTTTTTTTTTTTTTTTCTTGCCATGTCAGTGACCATGAGTGACCTAGGAATCACTTGTTTTACCCCTCAATACCTCAGTTTATTCAAGTGTAAAAGGCCATTAACCCTACAAAAAAAAATTATTTTGGATAATTTCCCATACATAGTTTTCCGATCAAGAACCACTTCATAAAAGCTTGTCAGAACCCATTAGTGCCTTGATCTGCATCTTGAAACAAATATATAATTTTGGCTGCTACGTCACATATATTAATACAATTGGACGTTGTGTCGACTAACTTGCCAGTAATGCGAGACAGGCGGGTCGCATCTCGTATAGGAGATAGTACTTACTAAGACGAGCACGACAATTCCTTCTGAAACATTTATTCTACTACAAATATTCGCAACAATGCATAGACGATTGATATGGAGGATTAAAATAAAGGAACTGGAAAAAAAAAAAAATAATAATCTTTCTACGAATTAACAGTTTTATTCCTCAAAATCCGGTGTTAAAGGTAAACCGCCTTATAGGATATACACCTTACTAAAAAATAGGCAGCACAACAAAGAGCACCTAGTATTAACAAACTTTTGTCAATTTCACTTCTCTGGTTATTAATAGAACAATAATCAGTAATGAGGGCAAGTTAAGCTATAAAAGGGCTTTAATAACAGCGCTTTTAGCCATGGACATAATCAGACACCTTTCACCATTGAATGCAGCCAATACGCCAAGCTACTGTGCTGCTTATCCTAAAGATTCATTAGATGACACAATACAGCTCAACTTACCAGACGTCGGGCAAATTCTTTGTTTTCAGAAAGAAAACCATATCCTGGGTGGACCTGCAAAATAAAAACAGAGGGTGTTATCATAATAGGCACTTGGTCATTGCTTACATTCAATCCTTAACCCCACCACAGCCAAGAAAATTGCAAGCCAGCTAATCAAAGAAAGGAAAGGTAAAAATATAGCTGCGCAATTTCTAACATAATAACTGCTAAGTCTGAAAAATAAAGCAACACAAAAAAAATCCTTTTTCCTTTGCAATATAACAATTAAAAAAATTATTTTGGTCTACGAGAAATAAAAATGTACAAATATTGTATTATTTTACAACTTTTCAATGATTTCTTTAAATATTTATTGTAGTAAAAGGATTAGACAGTGAAAAGGAATTAAAATATGTATTCTTATTAATTCATTGTTATCATTTAGCAAAGAAGAGGAATTAAAAGGGACACGGAAAGGGTTAAAGCTAATTGGGATTTTTCCCCCCAGCATATTTGGGAATGAACTGAAGCTGCTCCCTGGTGTGATTTGTGAATCCAGCCGCCACCTGCAGGAACTGCCACCAGCCTTGCCAGATGCTTCAAAAGCCTTTGATTTCCAGTGGAGATTTCGGCCACATTTAACTCATGTGACATGAACCAAACAAGAATAGAATATTCAGTTCCTGTTATTTTTTTTTTAATACAAATTCTGTCTATTCTGCCTGCTATATCTGAAACAGCTGCGGCAGATAGAGCCATTCAGACTCACAGCTTGGGCCCCCGTTCTCCTAATGGCTTCCATGATGGCATCCATGTTGAGGTAGCTTTTGCTTGTGGGAGCCGGGCCAACACAGACAGCTTCATCCGCCATTTTCACATGAACCTGAAGAGAGAAAAATTCTGCATTGACAGATGCTCACAGCAAAAGTAATTACCATCATCGTACAAAGCAGGCTAAACATTGGCAACTTGGATTTTTCTAAAAATAAAATATTCACATTGTACAGAAAAATTTAAATTTATGATTTTTAGTATTTTATAAATAAATGCTACATGTAAATATCCTTATCTCAAAGAGATTTTTATATTATACTACATGCAATTAAAAACTTTTTAATCAGTAAAGGAATAATAACAGATTTAAGAAATAAATATACAACACAATCTGAAATATCAAGCTGATCATCAATAGAAGCTGGCCTGGCCAGTACTTTGTAGCCAATTGTCCTCATAAAGGGAATCTGTCACAAGCGGTTTGCCACTTCCGCTGAGAGTAGCATAATGTAGCTGCAGAGATCCTGCTTCCAGCGATGTATCACTTAGTTTGCTGCTTGCTGTAGTTGTGATAAAATCACAGTTTTATCAGCTAGATTAAATCGCTAGTGGACTACTTGGCCAGGTAGTCCAACCACACTCCCACAAATGATTGGCAGGTTTCTACCTATGCACATTGTACACAGAAAGCTGCCAATCAGTGTGGTTAGGGTTATACAGCGCTCAGCATTCAAGGAACTGTTACATCTGCAGCAGAGAAAACTGTGATTCTATAAATATTACAGCAAGCGCCCAGTGACATCTTAGAATCAAGGACTTTGTCTATATTATGAGACTCTCAGATATGGTAGCAAAAATATGGTGACCGATACCCTCAAGAGAGATCGCTCCTGACAGGTCTGCGTAGAAACAATACAAGACAGATCAACGAGAATCTATGATTTCTTAGTTATTCCCCAATGGAAATTTATAACTACATTTACAATTGGGTGTTCTAAATCCCTTTGTAATTTGAGGCATGTTGTGACACAAGGACACAGGCCACACTGATTTAGATTAGGAGTGTGTGTAGAGACGCACTGAGGCTTGCCTTCAATCTGTGTGATTTAGGATCCATGTCTATTCATTTTAAAACTGATAGCCACGGATCAGTTTTGGCCTCCGATGTATCCCTATGAGCACGGATTGGTCCTGTATAGCCATCTGTGTGTGTCTGATTTGTCAAGGATCTGTTTGTCAGTTTTTTTCATGCAACCAGAATTGGAGACTGCTGCGATTTTGGGCTGCCTTAAAAAAAAAAATGGACACAAATGGACAGACACAGATCTGCAGCTGTCCGTGTCAAATAACATGGGGGTCTATGGAGACGGATCCATGAAAAAAATGGATCCATAATACAGATCTGTTATGCTTTACTGAGCATGCTCAGAAGCAAGGTACAGCTCCTACCACCGCTATCTCTGCCAACTGATGACTGATCCTTTAAAAAAAAGGTACGTGGGCATCAGTTGACATCCGTTGACATAGATCAGTACCTGTCCGTGTGATCCATGAAATTCAAGGAACCACATGGATGTACAAATCACGCAGTGTGATGGCAGCCTGAACAGCAGCACCCAGTTGTCAATTTGTTTATATGTTTCCAAGAAGTAATAACCGTAAAAGAGAACAACAGAGTTTGGAGACGTTATTAATACAATCACAAATATTTATTAAAACTCTAGGCTGTACTGCTCCTCCACTATCCTCCTTGGAAATTATTGAATAAACTGACAGCTTGGTGTTACTACTTGAGTGTGACCCCTATATACTCACACATTGTACAATCAACGCTGCCCTTGTGAAAAAAAGTTCATTTTTTTCTCATTAATGTACACTCTCCACCCCATTTTGACTGAAAAACAAATGTAGAAAGGTTTGCAAATCTATTAAAAACACCAAAAACTGAAATATCACATGGTCATAAGTATTCAGACACTTTCCTCAGTATTGAGTAGAAGCACCCTTTTGAGCGAGTACAGCCATGAGTCGTCTTAGGATTGATGCAACAAGTTTTTCACATCTGGATTTGGGGATCTTCTGCCATTCTTCCTTGAGATCCTCTCCAGTTCTGTCAGGCTGGATGGTGAATGTTGGTGGACAGCCATTTTCAGGTCTCTCCAGAGATGCTCAATTCAGTTTAGGTCAGGGCTCTGGCTGGGCCAGTCAAGAGTGGTCACAGAGTTGTTCTGGAGCCACTACTTTGTTATTTTAGCTCTGTGCTTGGGGTCATTGTCTTGTTGGAAGGTGAACCTTCAGCCAAGTCTGAGGTCCAGAGCACTCTGGAAGAGGTTTTCATACAGGATGTCTCTTTACATCATCACATTCGTCAACTGCAACCAGTCATGCTGTCCCTGCAGCTGAAAATCACCCCCATAGAATGATGCTGCTACCACTAAGTTTCACTGCTGGGATTGTATTGGGCAGGTGATGACCAGTGCCTGGTTTTCTCCACACATACCGCTTAGAATTATTATCAAAACGTTCTTTATCTCATCAAACCAGAGAATCTTATTACTCAGTCTGGGAGTCCTTCATGTGTTTTCTTGCAAACTCTATGCGGGCTTTCATATGTCTTGCACTGAGGAGAAGCTTCCATCAGGCCACTCTGCCATAAAGGCCCGACTGGTGGAGGGGTGCAGTGATAGTTCACTTTGTGTAACTTACTCTTATCTCCCTACTGCATCTCTGGAACTCGGCCACAGTGATCTTGGGGTTCTTCATTACCTCTCTCACCAAGGTTCTACTCCCGCAGTTGCTCAGTTTGGCTGGATGGCCATGTCTAGGAAGACTTGTGGTCACAAACTTCTTCCATTTAAGTATTATGGAGGCTAATGTGCTCTTAGGAATCTTTAGTACTGCAGAAATTCTTTTGTAACCTTGACCAGATCTGTGCCTTGCCACAATTCTGTCTCTGAGTTCCTTGGGCAGTTCCTTTGACCTCATGATTCTGATTTGGTCTGACATGCACTGTGAGTTGTGAGGTCTTATATAGACAGGTGTGTGCCTTTCCAAATCAAGTCCTATCAATGTAAAATAAACACAGCTGGACTCCAATGAAAGAGTAGAACCATTTCAAGAAGGATCACAAGGAAATGGACAGCAAGAGGACCTGTCACCCCCCTGCTGTATGGCAATCTAAATGCAGCATGTCTGCTGCATTCAGGGAAGGGGTCCCACCCATGTGTCTGTGTGCTGTTCACCCAGATATATAGCCTTAATACAACTCACTGTTAGAAGCCATGAGGGCATTCCCTGGTGAAGGAGCCAGCTTGATTGACGGGGGTCATTCCCTCCCCCTGCCTCTCTGTGCTGCTTCTGCTGTGCTAGCTCTACCCTCCTCCTCTCTCACTCATCCTGCCTCACAGAGCATGCAAATCATTTATCCTAAAGTCAGTTCCAGATTCCTGCGCTGCTGCTTGACCAAAGAATAAACAGCACAGCAGGAGGCGGCACAGACAGGCAGAGGGGTAGGGAATGGCCCCCATCAATCGAGCTGGCTCCTGCACTAGGGATTGCCCTCATGGCTTCTAACAGTGAGTTTTACTAAGGCTATATCTTGGGGTACACAACACAGACACATGGGGGACCCCTTCCCTGAATGCAGCAGACATGCTGCATTTAGATTGCCATGCAGCAGGGGGGTGACAGGTCCTCTTTAAATATGAGTGTCTGAGCAAAGAGTCTGAATATTTATGACCATGTGAAATTTCAGTTTTTCATTTTTAATATATTTGCAAAAATGTATACATTTCTTTTTTTTTTTCAGTCAAGGTGGGATCCAGAGTGTACATTAATGAGAAAAAAATGAACTTTTTGGAATTTACCAAATGGCTGCAATGAAACAAAGTGAAAAATTTAGAGGGGTATAAATACTTTCTGTATGTGTGTGTAATACATATATACACACACACACATACATACATATACACATACATACATACATACATACATACATATATATATACATAAAAACAGGCAGCACTCCCAAATCATAGGTGTAACTGGATTCTTTAATGATCCATGTGGCGACGTTTCAAAGTATACACTTCTTTGTCAAGCCTGACAAAGAAGTGTAAACTTCGAAACGTTGCCACATGGATCATTCAAGAATCCACAGTTTCACCTATGATTTGGGAGTGTTGCCTGTTTTTCTCGGTTGTATTGAAGGATTGCTGGACACTTTCTAATACAGGTTTTTTGCACCCATTGTTACTTGGTAGTGCTGCCCATGTTTTTTGATATTTATATACATCAATGTTGGGGCTGTGCGTGCAGCAGTTCTGCATATATTGGATGTATATGTGTGTGTGTTGTAAAACTATATGTGTATAACACTGGGGAACACAATTTTTTAGGCGTTAGGTCAGACAACTGTTCTTAATTAATTTTTGGATGCTGAATCCAGAAATGATATCAGTTTTTCTCCATCACGTCAAGTTTTTGAACTGTAGGATTTTTGTCTTCTCAAAAATATGTAAACTACTGTACCGAAAAAGTGGTTTTTTTTCAAGATATTGATAATTATGACGTATTGGGAGCTGCACACACCTCTCACCACACTGTCTCAGATGGGACTACTCTTACAAGTTGCCACGTAGCTCTATATGAGTCGAATTGTAATCAGATAATAAGTCTTATTACAGACATCAGTGCAATTGTGCTTCTCTGGCAGGTAAGTTGTGGAGGAAAAACTTGACGTGCTAGAAAAAAAACTGACTACATTTTTGGAATCAGCATGCCAATTTTAGTGTAAATCAGCTCAAAAACCTAACTCAACAGAAATTTTTTTTCAAATTGTTCCCCAGTGTAATATACATGCTGCATGGGAACACAATGGATCCATCACCTCCCAATTTTAACCTAGGGCAGTAAGTTGCATTCTGTCTTCTAGGAATCCATTGGTCAACATCTATGCAAATCAGCTCGCAATTTAGGAGATTTCCTGTACTAACAGGTCTCCAGCCTCTTGTCTGACCAGTTCCTCCACCCAAGGTCTCATGCAGGGAGTCAGTCATTCTCAGGTGTGCCGTATGCGCAGTAAGGTCGTGCTGACATTGCATGAGTTGCACTATCGATCTGCGCATGCACTGCCCCGGTGAAGAGGCTCCTGTGTGAGATCTTTGGTTCGGGAGCAGGTCACAGAGAAGAGTGATCTCTCAGACACAAACAGGAGGTTGGCATAGTTAGGACAAAGACCAGAGAAGCCAGGGACCTGCAAGTAGAGGAAAAACCCTTCAGTTGCATTAACATTCACAAATGGATTCCTAGAAAACAGAAGCACGGACTTAATACAAAAGTATAGATGACAATATCTTATATGCTTTACATAGATTATGTTAGTTTAGGGTCTAGAAACCTGCTGTGAGGTCCTCTCTAAATCAAAACAACAAAAACACAACGTGCAAGTTGTTTCTATGGAAATCAGATGCTTATTTTTTCTTTAAGAAACGTGTCCTAGTATTCCAAAACTATTTTAATGCTTTAAAATTTTGAGGAGAATCGCATGTAAAAGTTTATTTCCGTAGTTTCATATGAAAAGGCAGCACAAAGGCACCAAAAACAAAAAGTTGTGTACTACGGTTCCTTGTTCAAGGGAATACCTATTCTCCTTATGGGAGATTAGTCCTGCATGCTAGCAGTGAGGAGACGTTTAGCCGCAATGCTACTCTGGGAAACACGTCAATTGTCTCTTCAGGGAGGAAGTAGATGAACTCTAGTGCCACCTATTGAAAGTAGCAATCCAAAATGCTATGTGCCCACTAGAGTTTTTTTTTTTGTGCTGCATTTATGCTGCGTTTGTCAGCTGCAAAAAAATAAACAAAAAAAACAGCACAAATCTATTATATTTGCGCTGCATTTGTGCACATTACAAACAGCACAAAACACAGCACAAATAAGGCGACACACACAGACACTTTCTCGCCATCCCTGGTGAGTCCTGGTGATTTCTTCCTCCTGGGCACCAGCAGGACCTGCGTTTATGGTACTTGCAGGACCTTCCACCATGTGACAGCCTGAGTCACATGGGGTGCAGGTCCCGGAAGTCAGATCACGTCACCGGGGATCACCATGGGCTCGCCGAGGAGGCAGAGTATTGGAACATTTTTACTCTGGAAATCACAGTAAAAATCATCAGAAACGAACTGTAGGAATGCCAATCCATTTGTGATGCGTTTTTGGGTTGTTTATAATGGAGTCAATGAGGAAAACGCAGTCCAAAACAGGCATGTTAATTGATAGGGATATTTATTATTGCAGGCGATTTCAGCACAAACGCACCACCTACACACAGGCACAGCTTTTTTTAAAAATTGGTGTAACATTCAATTCTAAAATCACTTTAATTTATTAACTTCTCCTTTAAATATAAAGCCTGTCATTTACTATGGGCTAGCCTACTATATTTTTGTGCGTCTATGAAAAACAAAGAAACATACAATTTATATATTTAAAAAACAAAAAACGGAAAGTATTGTTCATACAGCATGACATACCAGTAGCAAATTTATCAGAATAATGCCACAAAAGTCATACAATGAAAAATGTATTATGCATGGTAGATACTTTTTGCATCCAGTGTGACAATTTCAAAAACCATGGGAAAAAAGGTATAAATGCCTTTCTAAATGTGAGAATGCAATTTTATATAATTGGTCCATACATAAAACACAACCTTTTACCATTACTTCCTATGCAAAGTACACCCCAATAACCAACAAGGCGGGTTGGTTATTAAATGAGTCTGTATAATGCTGATTGACTGTCGGATACAGTTATATTCATTAGAAGAAAAATCATAAAAGTGTTAATATCAAAGAGGTTTACCATAAGTTACCGTATATACTCGTGTATAAGCCGACCCGTGTATAAGCCGACCCCCCTACTTTTGCCCCAAAAATCTGGAAAAAACCTATTGAGTCGTGTATAAGTCGAGGGTGGACCCCAGCACAGGTATACAGCCCCCAGCAGTGTGGTATACAGGCCCCCCCCAGTGGTATACAGGCCTCCCCAGTGGTAGTATACAGCAGCCCCAGTGGTAGTATACAGATTCCCCAGCAGCCCCAGTGGTAGTATACAGATTCCCCAGCAGCCCCAGTGGTAGTATACAGCAGCCCCGGCAGTAGTATACAGATTCCCCAGCAGCCCCGGCAGCCCCAGCGGTAGTATACAGCAGCCTTAGTAATGCAGGGCCCCCCAGCCTTGCTCCGTTAACCTGTAAAGGAAAATATACTTATCACTGTCCCGCTGCCGTCCGCAATCCTCCATCTTCATGCGTCTTCTTCCGGTTTCCTGTGTTCGTCGCCAGCAATGACGTCATTGCCGGCGACGAACACAGGAAGCCGGAAGAAGATGCATGAAGATGGAGGATCGCGGACGGCAGCGGCGAACGGGGTCGGCAGCGGGACAGTGATAAGTATATTTTCCTTTACAGGTTACCGGAGCAAGGCTGGGGGGGCCCTGCATTACTAAGGCTGCTGTATACTACCGCTGGGGCTGCTATATACACTGGGGCCGTATTGACTCGCGTATAAGCCGAGGGGCCTACTTTTCAGCCCAATTTTTGGGCTGAAAAACTCAGCTTATACGCGAGTATATACGGTATGTTTTTGAACCTATAAGCTCCAACGGTTTCTAATTAAATATTTACTTACGTTCCCCTGCATCAGATCTCAGCTGCTGACCAGGACTTCAGCAGTTCAGGAGTCAGTACTGACACCTAGGTAGCCAGTCAACAAAGATGAGGGCAGTGGTGGCAAGCCAACCTGGAGGAGGGGAAGGTGAGTAGTATCGGCATTTGCTTTTTGTAAACTATTGCAATTTAAGGATTGAATGATTAAAATTATTGGAAAACCTGCTCTGGCCACAAAATCCAGTATAAGCCCAGAACAGTAAACTGGTGTAAATACCAGATTTTTCGCTTTATAAAACGCACCTGATTATCAAACGCACCCCAAATTTGGTGAAGGAATAAAGAAAAAAAATAATTTTGAATATCAAACAGGGTCCATCTTATAATGCTAGTGTCAGTCTTATAATCAGTATATATATCCTTGTATATATAGCCCCCATCCTGGTACATATGGCCTTCATCCTAGTATATATGTCCCCCGTACTGGTATATATGGCTCCCACCCTGGTACACTGCCCCCGCATATAGCTCCCATCCTGAATATGGCCCACTTATCTTAGATATCGGCCTCCAATGCTGGCACTTGTCCCCCTGTCCGCTGGCACACACAGCCCCACTGACCCGGATATGGTCCCCCTGTAAAGCTATATGGCCCCAGCTGGCATACACTGTAAAACAACAAACACGGTTACTCACCTTCAATTGATCGCTCCGTGTTTTCAGCTAAACGGTGACTTCCTGTGTCTGTGTTGGCATCGGGTCACGTGATCATCACAGCATAGTGATGTCATCAGTCACATGATCCAATGCCCAGGACTGACGCTGGAAGTCACCGCTCAGCTGGAAGCACGGAGCTATCAACGGAAAGTGAGTAACAGTGTTCGTTGTTTTACAGTGTGCACCAGCAGGGGCCATATTCGGGACGGTGGGACTGTGTCAGCGGACATATAGCATGATAAGGTGGCACACGTAACATGCGCCGCTCCCCTGTCCATCACCTCGATGCTGTTTCAGCACTGAGGTTATGGACAGAGGGTACACTGATATATAACAATGAGGCCAATGAGCGGGAGCATGTGACCTCCCGCTGCCTCCTGCAGTCTGCACCAGCCCTCGGACACTGCTCCAACCCCCCTCCCCCCCAGGGCCGGCGTTAGGGGGGGGCAGCCTGGGCATTTGCCTAGGGCCCCCAAGTTTCAGAGGGCCCCCAGGGCCGGATTATAGGCGGGGCTTGCAGCGCTCTGCACCGCGCTCTTCCTGGTGACCGGCGGGCAGGCAATGACGTCACATTGCCTGTGCGCCAGACAGAGGAGGAAGCAGGAAGAAGCCGGAGCGCGGTGCAGAGCGGCGACAGCGGTAGCCGGCACGGATAAGCAAGTATAATGATGCATCGTCGATCTGTATTCCTTTACAGTGGTGCAGGGGGGGGGAGCCTGTATACACCACCACTGGGGCTGCCTGTATACACCACCACTGGGGCTGCCTGTATACACCACCACTGGGGCTGCCTGTATACACCACCACTGGGGCTGCCTGTATACACCACCACTGGGGCTGCCTGTATACACCACCACTGGGGCTGCCTGTATACACCACTACTGGGGCTGCCTGTATACACCACCACTGGGGCTGCCTGTATACACCACCACTGGGGCTGCCTGTATACACCACCACTGGGGCTGCCTGTATACACCACTGGGGCTGCCTGTATATTATAGGATGCTGTGTGTGTGTGTGTGTCATGTATGTGGGGCGTGCTGCTGGGCTGTATATACTATATTGAGGGTGCTGCTGACCATCATGTAGATAAATTCTGCCTGTATAGGATGCTGTGTGTGTGTGTGTGTGTGTGTGTCATGTATGTCATATCATATGGGGATGCTCTGTGTGTCATGTTTGTGGGGCATGCTGCTGGCCTATAGTATATTGAGGGTGCTGACGTGCTGTAAATAGTATATGGGGGGCTGTATTTTATATATATTAGTTCTGTATATTGTTTATGGGGTGCTGTATGTTGTACATGGGTGCTCAGCTGTCATGTATATAGGGGATGCTGCTGTATGTTGTATATGGGCCAGGTGCTGTCATGTATATGGGGGCTCAGGCTGTATAGATTATATGGGTGTGCTGTCAAGTATGGTGGGGGTGCTGTATATAGTATATGGGGGTGCTGTCATGTACATGGGGGTGCTGTATATAGTGTATGGTGTGCTGTATATAGTTAATAGGGGCTGCTGTCATGTATGGGGGCTGTATATAGTATATGGGGGATGCTGTCATGTATAAAGGGGGTGCTGTATAGTATATGGGGTTGCTGTATATAGTATGTGTGGGTGCTGTATATAGTATGTGGGTGCTATATATAGCATATGGGAGAGCTGTGTATTGTATATGGGGGTGCTATATTCTATATAGGGCACTGTATATAGTATTGCACTGATAAAATTTTATATTTAATCTGAAATTTGGCTATGATCCCAGTCCATATATACACGCTTTCTGTGTCTTTTTCCTTTAAGGAGATCCCGAGTCACGTGATTGCAACACGTGACCGCTACCCGGGCGGAAGACGGAAGGTAAGACACCTCTGTCGGCGAAAATTGCTCCTGCCCCGGGTCCTCCTTGAGTCCTGCTTGTTGCCATACACTGGGGTTTTGCAGAGGTGCACAGTGACAACCCCAATAGGCGAGTGGCCATTTGGCCCAATACTTACCCCCCAATTGCGCCCCTTCTCTTTGTGTTTTAGTATAGTAGTTATATTCTTGTATATAGGACTCCTGTATACAAGAATATAACTACTATAATACTGCGACTGCCCCTATGTACAGGAATATAACTACTATAATACTGCTCCTATGTACAAGAATATACCTACTATAATACTGCCCCTATATAAAAGAATATAACTACTATAATACTGCTCCTATATACAAGAATAGAACTACTTATAATACGACCAAAGGGGCGGCAAATACTTGGTCTACAACCGGCCCTGCCCCCCCCACTACAGGCACAGCACATTCGTAGATGGTAGATTCAGATTATAAAACGCACCCCCACTTTCCCCCAAAATTTGGGGGAACAAAAGTGCGTCTTATAATCTGAAAAATACAGTAGATGTGAACCTGTATTGTATTTAACAAGGCATTACAGATAGTGAAACAAATTTAAATCAAACACCCAAAATTACACAAATGGTCCTCTCAAAGATTTAGTATAAAATATTGTGGAACTGAAAATCTGTCACAGTATGTCTGGTCTGGATAAAGGGGTGATCTAAATTGTAAACATTCCCCATTATTGCAGATGTAGAAACAGCATTGTAGGCCATTCGGGTGAAAAGGATATTTGTAGCCTGTATTATTAGGATGAGCTCCACTCCTTCCTATTTACCATTGATCGGTATTTACGATTTGATGTACCTATGACAGCACCAATCCTGATATCTGGTATAATGAAGCAGCAGGGGCCAGATAATACATTTCATGATTATCTCATTGCCTGTCCACTTGTAATACAGGCGTGTGCTAACATGTCATAATCGTCACAATTCCTTCCATTCGCACAGATAACACACGACACTTGATTAGCCCATAATTCCCATGTGGAGCCATCCCTAAAGCTAAATAATTCCCTTCAGCGTCCTGCTACAGTACCACAGGCTCTCCAATTAAATATAATGCCTCTGAAGAGCCACATTAGTGTGGGCAAATGCCAGCTAATCAGTTGTCCGTATTCACTTAAGTAGCAGCTAGATCATCAGATCTTTCCAGAGAGAACATGAAAAAAAAAAAAAAAATATCACTAAAGAATTCAAAAGCTGTAAAACTATAGATATACTTTATATTCTTTTGGTTTTTATTCAGCAAAAAAAAAAAAAAAAAGTTTATTTTTAGATTGCAAAGTGACTTGATTAAATAATATCAGCACAGCCCACTTGATCTGGTATAAGATAATAAAGGTAAAGCATCCAGTTATAAAAGCACCTAAAACAGTTACGCGTCATACAAGTGTAATAAATTCTAAATTACCCCCCCCCTCCCCCAAGTAAAAGACACGGTTGTTAAAATGAACCTGTCACCCCTTTTCTGCTTTTTAAACTAAATGATGTGACACCTTCTGCTGCATTTTATGGTGGTGGCTTCCTATCCACCTACCCCCACTGTACACCTAAATAATTACTTTATGAAAACTATCCCCTCCTGTATTCATACGTACAGGTCAGATGGGTCTTCATTGTGTCCGGTTCTCACCGCCTTCTCTTCTCTCGTCCCATTCTCGTTTTCAGCGCCTGCGCAGACTCCTCTCTCTTCACGCAGGCATCCTAAGCTCTGCCCTACTGTGTGCAGAGCGACTGACAGCACAATGCCTGCGTGTACAGCAGGCGCAAGATCCCGTCCTGTTTTGTGTCTTGTTTTATGCAGACACCAGAGTGGGAATCTAGCACTTGCTAATGCGGGCAGAGCAAACAGTATTGCTGTGAGGTGCACTACTGCTAGCGTGCAGGCGCTAGATTCCCACTCTGGTGTCTGCATAAAGCAAAACACAAAAGATGGTGGGATCTGTTGCCTACGGTACACGCAGGCGTAATTAAGTCAGACGCTCTGCCCACTGTAGGGCACAGTTCAGGTCGCTTGCGCAAAGAGAGAGGAATCTGCGCAGGCGCCGAAAACAAGAATAGAACGAGAGAAGGAGGCACCCAGAAGAATGAAGTGACAAAGACTAGAGGCAGTGAGGACCAGACGCAATGAACACCCATCTGACCCATAAGTATAACTTTACGTACAGGATGGGAGAGTTTATAAAGTAAGTATTTAGGTGTACAGGCGGGTAGGGGGATAAGAGCCACCTTCATAAAATGCAGAATAGGCACTTTTTCATCTAAAAAGCAGAAAAGAGCTGACAGCTTCGAGTGTTGGAACAGTCATCAGTGCGTCAGTTTTTACAATTTATGATTTAATCAGTGATCTTTCATTGATGAAAAGAGAAAAAAAATTGCTGACTGCACACTGCTGCCAACCACGATTTTCAAAGGACCACAGACTTGTATGGGTATTTGATCCATGATTCAAATGAACAACTGACATGATTGTGTTTTTTTTCAAACCCAGAGGTCCGCAAACAATCATGTTAAATCAGACATATAGGCTATAGGCTGAAAAACATACTCCGCACAGGACTGATGGACGTCTGAGTGATGCGAGTATGCACTTAGGCTTGGTTCACACTGGCGTATGCAAGCGCCGCACACCGTTCGCAGCCAAACGCTTGCGCACATGCGTTACTATGTTTAACATGGGAACACATGTGGCTGTGTTGAGTTGCGTTTGCGTTCGAATGCGCACAATTTGTGCACCCTCCGAGCACACTCTGAACGCAGCATGTTGCATTTTTTTTGTGCGTTCCCGGGCACTTGTTTTATCTGCAAAATGTTGTACAGTTGGAAAATGGTGTTTTATAAATTGAATATATGTGGGTACAATGCCATTGCATCGGGAGGACGGTGACATCATGATGGGGCAAAGCTTCGTGGCGCAGGGACGGCAGCTGTCTCTCCCCCATCTGAGGTCTCTCCATTGTCCTCTGTCTCTCTCGCCCCCCCTCCCCACCCCCGTGCTCTCTCTCAATATATGTAAAAATTGGTGCAGGCTTCGCTGCATTTTTGTTTGCCAGCCAAGGTAACCCAGGCAGCTGGGTGCAGGAATTCTCAGCATGGTAAGGCCCCAGCGTTCTGGGCCCTTCATGGTTAAAAATGCAGCTAGCAGCAGCTCCATAATTGGCGCCTCCATAAGAGACGCCAAAACTGGCTGTTACCCCGCTCTTCCAGCTACCCTGGTGGCGGTGGCAGACGGAGTAATAAAGGGGTTGATGTCAGCTTTTTTCTGCAGCGGACGTCAAACCCTATTGCTAATGTCAGCTGTCAGTATGACAGCCAGCCTTTAGCAATAACGTTAGTAAAAAAAAAAAAACACACACACACACACACACACACACACACACACACACACACGTTATTGCATAGAAAATAGACACAGACACCTCGTTATCCACTTTATTAGCTCCCATCTGATGTAATCCTATAATTACTGTAATCTTGCGGTGGAAACGGTGGGGCAGTGTGATGCATCACACCACAATCATTGTATACCCAAGTGTCCAAAGATGGCAACTGCGTGAGTAATGTCCACCAAAAAAAAAGAAAGAGAAAAGAGAGCGCACAGATCTAAATGCAGCTACTTCCCAAGAATGAGTGCATATAGTATTGTTGCAATCAAAGGTGATTTTATTAAACTGGCTTGGAGGGCAAAGTGAGGACAGTGGGTAGTGCCCCGTCACAATTGGTACAGTGGTACAGATAAGTCCCTAAGGACTGTAAATCTTATACGGGGCACTACCCACTGTCCTCACTTTGCTCTCCAAGCAGTTTAATAAAATCACCTTTGTTGGAATTATAAGCCTTTACTCTTTTTCTTCGTTAGAAACTATTTTGAGTAGCTTGACGGAGCACTCCCTCCTCAATGGGTGTTCTGTTATATATGGAAATTTCTATACTACTCACCTATTTCAGATTAATGAATATACCTGATGAAGACTGTTATTGGAGTCGGTGGCGGCGAGTTCCAGGCATCGGTTGTGGGTGGAGTCGAGTTCGGCTGTGTCCGGTTGTGGGTGGAGTCGAGTTGGCAGCACCACTGGCGGTAGTGTGAGGGGCCACTACCACTAGAGGCCGCCATGTTTGCACACTCATCACTTGGGTGTGCAAATAAGGCTGCCGTAGTGGAATTAGATTGCATGTCATAGGAGGACATCAGGATGCCATGGACGACACTCGCATTGTAAAGCACGAAGTGGCCGAGGCTCCACTGACCTGGGCATGACAGCTTAATGAATTACTGTGCAGCTGTTATGGTCAGGTGAGGGTAGCCTCGGACATTTCATGCTTTACCATGTGAATGTTATACAGCTGTCTAACCCTGGCCTAAAGGCTCATTTACACATCTGTGTTATTCGATTCTCTTGTACCTGCAGCAATTTAAAAAAATACATTAATTCTCCATTATGACATGTCCGAGAAAATGAGACCGCCACTCTGATGTCATCCAAGTGCAATTTGAATTTTTTCACTGAACCACAGACTTGCATTGCTGATTTAAATACGACTCTTGGATCAAAACCAGAAATGTCTCCATGATTTTAAACAGAAATCAATCACAGACATGCGAATGGGACCATAGACTATGATTCCATAGAGGTACTGGGGCTGTGAAAACCACAGATAGCACTCATATGTGAAAATCGGATGCGTGAATGAGCTCTAACTGCTTGTGCAGACAACTATATTTCTGGTCTGAGTGTGATCAGACAAAACATTGTATCGCACGTAGACCAAGGTTACTCTATGGGGCTGTACTCAAGTCCAAATTTTTCTTAGGCAGAGTCTATTCAATAAAATGGAAATAAAAAAAGAACATGCCCGAGATGACTTCATAAATCAGATTGCACTTGAACATGTAAGTTAATAGGTCAAGGGAAACAAATCAGGCCGCACTCAGATGACTTTTGAGTGTGGTCAGATTTCCATGGATGGACAGAATGGAATAGAAAAAAAAAATCTCTACTCCACAACTAGGACAGAACTGGATCAGAGTGTATTCAGTATAATTGGACTCATTTTTTTGGGATGCGAAAAATATGGTCGTTTGCATCTAGCTTAAAGGGACTGTCAGGTCATTTTTCAGTAAGATACTAATAGTACCCTTGAATAGTGCTCAGGTAGACCCTTCAGAATATGTAAAAATCATTAATGTATTCTTTGTAGTTCTCTTGCTATAAGCACCTGCACATCTAGCAGGCAACTGTAAAAGTAATTGACCTGACTCCTAAGAGTCACAGTATATAAATGTTATTTAAATATCCACATCTATCCAAGCGGTTATTCAGTCCCTCCCTTCTGTGCTGAAGTTACACTGAATCTCAGGCTTTTACAGGCTGCTGGGGAGGGGGGTTGAGAGGAGGGGGGTTGAGAGGTGGGAGATGCTTTGTGCTACAACTCTTGTAGTAACATCACTAGGCTGTGCTGCCTGTGAGTGATTTCTGCTTATATGAACATTTGTTTTCCTGCATACATGTAATGTGTGTATGTATGAGCAAATGATCAAATAACTATATGAACACAAAAATATCTCAGAGCACAAACTACACACGCCTCAGATGCACATCGGACATCTTCAGTGTTGTGTATCTGCTAAGAGAACACACCTCCTCCCCCCTCCTTTCGCCTATGTCTGCAATTAATCCGTGCCCCTAGAGAGACGGCCACACACAGCATACAGACGAGAGGAAGACAGGGCAGTGCAGTGCTGCATGAATATTCATTCCTTGGGGAGTGTGCAGCAGAGAAGCAAGGGATCATTCACTGCGATTGACAGATGGAATGCATCTTTTATTTTGAAGTTTACAAAGGATAGTAAGGAAGTATAAATAATAGAAGTCCACGAAAAAGAGATATAAAGGCACCTTTACATTTATTTCTAGACAATCTCAAAATTGTTTTTGTTATCTGATCATTGATATAAATGCATTATGAAAACAGCCACCACTACATCACAATCCCATACTAAGGGGAACATTAACTGTGTGATATAAAAGTCATGATAAACCCACGACACCACAACACCACAAATACGAAATTACAATAGGAGACACACAAGATATATAAATCTACCTTCCACTGTGCACTTATTATTTGGCCTTATACTGCCTGATTAATAATGAACAGAAATTAAAAAAAAGTACTATAATATACGGAAGACCCAAGGAATAAAGATAAGGGGGCAGGCTCATAGAGCAGAATAAATTTATAATGAATGGGTGTCCAGACGGGTGAAAATGGCAAGACAAAATCCCAAGTGTTTCCCTGGCAGGAGATCAGCTTGCTCAGAGGTGTTTCTGACACAGAGGAATATTTGTTACATATAGGGCTACGTCACACACACACAGATCTCTGGTTGCAGTGAAATCATGGACACATAGTTCCATTTTGTGGCTGTGTACAAATGGAGCAATGTGTCCATGATTTCACTGCAACCAGAGATCTGTGAACAATATCTGCACAATTATCTGTGTGTGTAACGTGGCCTATACTTAGCTAATCAATGGAAAATGCAGAGAACCTAGTCCACTAAAAAGGGGCGTCCGCCCAAGGGCGAAGAAGACATTACATAGAGATGACATTATGCAGTTAGTAATGCTACAAACCTGTATGGTGACGATATACAAATGCAACAGGATATACAAGTGTTTATATACTTAGGCCGGGTTCACATAGAGTTCGGAACGCAGCATAACAGAACGCAGCCAAACGTATGTGCACTGCTTTCCCATGTGTAATATGGGAATGCATAGTAGCTACGTTTGGCTGAGTTCGGTTGTGGTTGGATGCGAATAATTTTCCGCCCTCCGAACGCAGCCTGTTGCATTTTTTGTGCATTCAGGGGTGCTTGTTTTATCAGCAAGTGCCCGCAAGCGCACAAAAAAATGCATGGATCTCAATGAATCTGCAGTGTCCACCGCATGACAGCGCAGGAGAACGCTGCGGATCACATTGAAATCTCTGCTGCTGATCTCCGCCTCCTGGCCGCCGCCGAGATGGTTGATTGGCTGGCCTGGCACCATACTGATGTGAACGCATGCGGAGAATCTTCGCTGCATACACATCAGTATGGCAGCGTTTGCCCTGTGTTTGCGTCTGCATGCCCTCCGCATGCAGACTTGATAAAACAAGGAATGAACTAGATGGTAAACTGGACTAGCTATCAGGCTATGTAGGGTGCTCAAGACAAAAAACAGTAATATTAACATTAAGAAAATGACGAGCACACCTCTAAGTGTAGGTGCTAGCAAGAGAAAAATCATTACTATATACATATAATCCGCTGCACACTACACACTAAGATACAAGTATAAGGTATAGCATAATGGCTAAGTGTATAAAGCTACTGAAATTTGGATGAGGAAAATTGGAAAACTGCTAAGAATCTACATAAGCAAAATGAGAATTTTAGTTAATGTAATGCATTACATATAAGCCCGATAACCAGTCTTCAATGTATTCTCATGTATATCGGGTCCTACCATATGCCTCTGTCTGCGGTAAAAATCATCTGAGGATGTAAGTGCCTCTAGGTGCATTTTAAAACCTGCGTGTATGGGTGTGGCTGAAGACTTGATAAAACAAGGAATGAACTAGATGGTAAACTGGACTAGCTATCAGGCTATGTAGGGTGCTCAAGTCAAAAAACAGTAATATTAACATTAAGAAAATGTTAATATTAGGTTTTCATTTTGCTTATGTAGATTCTTAGCAGTTTTGCAATTTTCCTCATCCAAATTTCAGTAGCTTTATACACTTAGCCATTATGCTATACCTTATACTTGTATCTTAGTGTGTAGTGTGCAGCGGATTATATGTATATAGTAATGATTTTTCTCTTGCTAGCACCTACACTTAGAGGTGTGCTCGTCATTTTCTTAATGTTAATATTACTGTTTTTTGACTTGAGCACCCTACATAGCCTGATAGCTAGTCCAGTTTACCATCTAGTTCATTCCTTGTTTTATCAAGTCTTCAGCCACACCCATACACGCAGGTTTTAAAATGCACCTAGAGGCACTTACATCCTCAGATGATTTTTACCGCAGACAGAGGCATATGGTAGGACCCGATATACATGAGAATACCTTGAAGACTGGTTATCGGGCTTATATGTAATGCATTACATTAACTAAAATTCTCATTTTGCTTATGTAGATTCTTAGCAGTTTTGCAATTTTCCTCATCCAAATTTCAGTAGCTTTATACACTTAGCCATTATGCTACTATACCTTATACTTGTATCTTAGTGTGTAGTGTGCAGCGGATTATATGTATATAGTAATGATTTTTCTCTTGCTAGCACCTACACTTAGAGGTGTGCTCGTCATTTTCTTAATGTTAATACTACAGGAGGGGGCATGATGGGGCCATACTACAGGAGGGGGCCATACTACAGGAGGGGGCATGATGGGGCCATACTACAGGAGGGGGCCATACTACAGGAGGGGGCACGATGGGGCCATACTACAGGAGGGGGCCATACTACAGGAGGGGGCATGATGGGGCCATACTACAGGAGGGGGCATGATGGGGCCATACTACAGGAGGGGGCATGAGGGGGCCATACTACAGGAGGGGGCATGAGGGGGCCATAATACAGGAGGGGGCCATACTACAGGAGGGGGCCATACTACAGGAGGGGGCCATACTACAGGAGGGGGCCATACTACAGAAGGGGGCCATACTACAGAAGGGGGCCATACTACAGAAGGGGGCCATACTACAGAAGGGGGCCATACTACAGAAGGGGGCCATACTACAGAAGGGGGCCATACTACAGAAGGGGGCCATACTACAGAAGGGGGCATGATGGGGCCATACTACAGGAGGGGGCCATACTACAGGAGGGGGCCATACTACAGAAGGGGTCATGATGGGGCCATACTACAGGAGGGGGCCATACTTCAGGAGGGGGCATGATGGGGCCATACTACAGGAGGGGGTCATACTACAGAAGGAGGCCATACTACAGAAGGGGGCATGATAGGGACATAGTACAGGAGGGGGCCATACTACAGGAGGGGGCATGATGGGGCCATACTACAGGAGGGGGCCATACTACAGGAGGGGGCATGATGGGGCCATACTACAGGAGGGGGCCATACTACAGGAGGGGGCATGATGGGGCCATACTACAGGAGGGGGCCATACTACAGAAGGGGGCCATACTACAGAAGGGGGCATGATGGGGCCATACTACAGGAGGGGGCCATACTACAGGAGGGGGCATGATGGGGCCATACTACAGGAGGGGGCCATACTACAGAAGGGGGCCATACTACAGAAGGGGGCATGATGGGGCCATACTACAGGAGGGGGCCATACTACAGAAGGGGGCATGATGGGGCCATACTACAGGAGGGGGCCATACTACAGGAGGGGGCCATACTACAGAAGGAGGCCATACTACAGAAGGGGGCATGATGGGGACATACTACAGGAGGGGGCCATACTACAGAAGGGGGCATGATGGGGCCATACTACAGGAGGGGGCATGATGGGGCCATACTACAGGAGGGGGCATGATGGGGCCATACTACAGGAGGGGGCATGATGGGGCCATACTACAGGAGGGGCATGAGGGGGCCATACTACAGGAGGGGGCCATACTACAGGAGGGGGCCATACTACAGAAGGGGGCCATACTACAGAAGGGGGCCATACTACAGAAGGGGGCCATACTACAGAAGGGGGCATGATGGGGCCATACTACAGGAGGGGGCATGATGGGGCCATACTACAGGAGGGGGCATGAGGGGGCCATACTACAGGAGGGGGCCATACTACAGGAGGGGGCCATACTACAGAAGGGGGCCATACTACAGAAGGGGGCCATACTACAGAAGGGGGCCATACTACAGAAGGGGGCCATACTACAGAAGGGGGCATGATGGGGCCATACTACAGGAGGGGGCCATACTACAGGAGGGGGCCATACTACAGAAGGGGTCATGATGGGGCCATACTACAGGAGGGGGCCATACTTCAGGAGGGGGCATGATGGGGCCATACTACAGGAGGGGGTCATACTACAGAAGGAGGCCATACTACAGAAGGGGGCATGATAGGGACATAGTACAGGAGGGGGCCATACTACAGGAGGGGGCATGATGGGGCCATACTACAGGAGGGGGCCATACTACAGAAGGGGGCCATACTACAGAAGGGGGCATGATGGGGCCATACTACAGGAGGGGGCCATACTACAGGAGGGGGCATGATGGGGCCATACTACAGGATGGGGCCATACTACAGAAGGGGGCCATACTACAGAAGGGGGCATGATGGGGCCATACTACAGGAGGGGGCCATACTACAGAAGGGGGCATGATGGGGCCATACTACAGGAGGGGGCCATACTACAGGAGGGGGCCATACTACAGAAGGAGGCCATACTACAGAAGGGGGCATGATGGGGACATACTACAGGAGGGGGCCATACTACAGAAGGGGGCATGATGGGGACATACTACAGGAGGGGGCCATACTACAGGAGGGGGCCATACTACAGGAGGGGGCCATACTACAGAAGGGGGCATGATGGGGACATACTACAGGAGGGGGCCATACTACAGAAGGGGGCATGATGGGGACATACTACAGGAGGGGGCCATACTACAGAAGGGGGCATGATGGGGACATACTACAGGAGGGGGCCATACTACAGAAGGGGGCATGATGGGGACATACTACAGGAGGGGGCAATACTACAGGAGGGGGCTTGATGGGGCAATACTACAAGAAGGGGCATGATTGGCAGTACTACAGGAGGTGGCATGATGGTGGCAATACTACCAGGAAGGGGCATGATGGGGGCAATACTAACCTGGAGGAGGCATGATGGGGCAATAGTACCAGGAGGGGGCATGAGGGGCAATAGTACCAGGAGGGGCATGATGGGGCAATAGAACCAGGAGGGGGCATGATGGGGCAATAGTACCAGGAGGGGGCATGATGGGGCAATAGTACCAGGTGGGGGCATGATGGGGCAATAGTACCAGGTGGGGGCATGATGGAACAACACTACCAGGAGGGGCATGATGGGGCAATACTACGATGATGGGGCATTACTACATGGAGAGGGCATGATGGGGCATTACTGAAAGATGTGGACATGAAGGGGCATTTCTGTAAGGAGGGGGCAGGATGGGGCATTACTACAAGGAGTGGACAGGAAGCAGACAACTGCTAGGAAGGGGCAGGATGAGGCATTTGTACAAGGGGACAAGGATGGGGCTTTACTACAAGATGGCAGGATGGGAACATTACTGCAAGACTGGGCACTACTGCAAGGTGACAAGGATGAGGCACATTACTGCAAGAAGGGGGCCTAGATGGGGACATAACTACAAGGAGAGGGTCAGGACGGAGCACATAACTACAAGGAGAGGGTCAGGACGGAGCACATAACTACAAGGAGAGGGTCAGGACGGAGCACATAACTACAAGGAGAGGGTCAGGTAGGAGCACATAACTACAAGGAGAGGGTCAGGATGGAGCACATAACCTCAAGGAAAGAGACAGGATGGAGTACATAGCTACATGACAGGGACCAGGATTTCAGTGTGGAATCTGCTTTCATTCCATGATAATATCTATCTCCTATCTATCTAACGTTCTGCAATTTTTTTCCATTCAGATCAAACCGTCTGCAGTCTGGCGCTCCCACTGCCCTTTCCAGACACAGCACACATGAGCTGTCTGACCACTGCTGAAGAGAAGAGAAGACTGCAAAGGTAAGTTTAAAAGCAATTAATTGTTAAAATAATATAATTAATCATCAGGGTGTCAGGACAGCAAGCTCTGTACTGGGGAGAGAGTTGCGTTTGCGGCTTCTCCCCTGTGCAGCGCTTGTGACGTCCACTCCTGTAATTTAGGTTAAATTGCCCTATTGGCACTTCGCAATAAAAAATTAAGTTTTGGGTTGCAGTTTGGGCACTCGGCCCCTGAAAGGTTCGCCATCACTGCCCTATATACTGTTAAATATGCACTTATATAACTGCTTACACTTAAGAAGACCTAAGACCGGGAGGCGGGGTTTCGCGCTCCTCCAACTCGCCCTCTCTTGTCACTCATCCTGGTTGCCTGCTGCTGCCTCCCCTCACAGTCTAACATGAACGCGCGCCTCCGTTCTCCTCTATGGCGCCGCGCATGCGCTGTGCGCGCAGCCCGACGACTTCCTGGACACCCGGCGCACAGCGCATGAGCGGCGCTATAGAGGAGAACGGAGGCGCGCGTTCATGTTAGACTGTGAGAGGAGGCAGCAGCAGGCGACCAGGAAGAGTGACAAGAGGGGGCGGGTCGGAGGAGCGCGAAACCCCGCCTCCCGGTCTTATATAACTGCTTACACTTAAGAAGACCTTAAGAAAACCGCAACAGGCGCAACAATGTTAGGATACGGGGACTACCCGAGTCCATCCCCCCTGTTGATCTACCAAAGACTGTCCAGTCACTTTTTAAGCAGATCATGGGGGATCCTGACGGCCCGCATATTGAACATGACAGAGTCCACAGAGCCTTAGCCCCAAGACCATCTCCAGATGCTAGGCCCGTGACATCATATGCAGGATCCATTTTAACTCTGTCAAAGAGTCCATAATGCAAGCTGCCAGACAACAAGGGGAGATAATATTCTGTGATGTACCTGTCTTCCTCCTGCCTGACCTTGCTCGCCGCACCCTGCTACAGAGACGTGGCCTCAAACCCCTTCTCTCACTTCTGAAAGAAAAAGACATAACATATCATTGGGGCTTTCCCTTTCAACTGGTGGCAACCAAAGGGGGCAAATCTGCCTCTTTCAGTAAAATAGGGGACTTGACAACTTTCTGCAGAGCCCTGGACATCCTGGAGGTTGCTCTTCCTGACTCGCCGAGAATTCCACATTTGCCTCCACCACCCACCAGATGGCAGGGAGTGCGACGCCATGCCTCACCCAGAGGATACCCCACTTGATGAAATCATCAACATGTGATGTGAATTCCCCTCTGGAGTGCCTGGGACCATTTTGCTTCCCTGGTCCAAAAGTTAAACGTTAACTGTTGGAGTTTCTCCTTAATTTGACAAAATAGAGTTTCATTGAAGATTCAGCATCCAAATAGCCCCCAGATACCTTGCTAATAACCCTTCCCCCCCACGTGTGCATTCCCATGGAATTTTCCTCTTGTGATTTGTCTACCCGGTGAACCTAACCCTTCCTTTTCCTCTCAGGCCCCTCCCTCCCCCCCAATATTGGGTTTCTGTCCCAGGAGGAATTGTTCTTTTTGCTGCTTTTTCTTAAGGATGTGGAAAATATGGTCATGGGAAATCTCTAATTATCGAGATGATATCCTACTTTGAGTTATACTAATTTAGAAGTATTGGTATTTCCCTATGTGTTTTAGATTTAAAATGGTTGGTGATGGGGCGAGGGAGTGGAGGACCCTAGTTCTGGGGCTTCCACGCAAACCCCCTCGTGCTGGGCACCATAGATTGCCCACTTCTTCACAACTTGAGGCATCACATGTGCCTGGAAATTAACAATGTGTTTCACCCTTTTTTGGGTTTTGACTTTCCTTTCTTCTTTCTATCATCCTTTTCTTCTCTTTCATTCTTTCCTTTTCCCCTTTTTCTCTTCCTTTACTGAGTGGAGTGCCTTACTACCATATTCTTGATGCTATTTATAAAAATGATGGCTGCCTTTACCTGTTGTTCCTTTAATGCTAAAGGGTTAAATAAGCCCGAAAAAAGACGTCAGATCCTCTACTCCTTTAACAAACAAAAAATTCAAACTGTAATGCTATAAAAGAGACACACTTCCGCATAGACAAGAATATCGAAATGCGAGACTAGAGATTATCCGTTGTGGTTTCACAGCCCCAATCCGGATTCCAAGTCCCGCGGGGTGTCTGTTGCCTTTCATATAACATGTGTCCCGACGATTTTGGAAAAGGCATTAGACCTTTGGGACGTTATCTATTCCTGAAAATTTCTTGGCAGACATATGCGTATTGGCTAACATTTATTATCCCAACAGAAGACGGGCGCTTCAGAGCGCAGACTCGCAGAAAACTTGAGGAATTTGCTGGATCGACACCCATCATAATGGGGGGCGACTTCAACTTCCCGATTAACCCATCGGTTGACGTCTCGTCGGGTAAGTCACACCTGTCTGGGCCATCTCTCCACCGCCTTGCCAAGCACTGGGAGGACATGCGTTTGACGGATGTCTGGCGTGTCCAGAATCCGGACTCCAAACTACACCTTTTATTCTCCCGTGTACTCACAATACAGCAGAATTGATAGGTTTCATATTTCCCATTCTCTCTTGGACAGGGGAATCTGGGCGCAGATCGGGCACATCATATGGTCAGATCACGCCCCCATATTCTATTCTTTTCAATACAGGTTAGTTCTGAAACATCAAAAAAAGAATATACTTGGCGGCTAAATGAAAATTTATTAAAAGACCCCACTTGCCACGCGGACGTAGCCTCCGCCATCCGTAGCTTTGTTTCTGACAACGAATCTGATGAGACTTCTCCCCCTTTGAAATGGGAAGCCCTGAAGTGTGTAATAAGGGGCATTCTTATATCACATGGCTCATGACTAAAAAAAACTCAGCAGTCAGGAAATTCAGGCTCTTTTGCTCCAAATAGACTCTCTAGAATCAAATCATAAACGTAATCCAGATCTGGTACTATATTCCGATTTATCAACAACACGACACCAACTTCTTTCTATTCTGGATCAAAAGGGGAGAGCCTTTCGAGATAGGATACGCTCTAGATACTACATGCTAGGAAACAAGAGTGGCATTTTATTAGCCAAAACGCTACACCCTAAGCACACACAAACTTTTATCCCTCACATTAAAGATATCAATGGGAGACTGGTTCACAAGACCTCAGACATACTTTCAAGGTTTCGCCAATTTTATACATCTCTTTACCAGCTGAATGGTCATTATGATGCATTAGCTCCTGATCACTTCAGCAAGAAGGTAGGAGATTATCTCAAAAATTGTGGTATGCCAGCCTTCCCGAAGGAGACTATTGAACAACTCTCTGCTGACTTTACCTTATCAGAACTCGAGGAGGGGATTAAACAGATGAAACCTGGCAAGAGTCCAGGCCCGGATGGTTTCACAGCCACATTTTACAAACAATTCTCAAATATTCTGAACCCGATTTTTCTTGGTGTATGCAATGCGATCTCGAGGGGAGGGACATTTCCCACACAGGCATTGACTGCCCACGTGGTGGTCCTACCCAAACCAGGCAAAGATGCCTCGCTGTGCGGAAACTATAGACCAATATCTTTAATTAATCTAGATATTAAACTTTACGCCAAATTGATTGTGGATAGGTTGAAACACCTCCTTCCTGGAGTGATTGATGCTGATCAAGTGGGTTTTTTCCCTGGCCGAGAGGCTAGGGACAACACGATTAGGTCGTTGGCAGTTGTAGATGCCGCTAGGCGGAGGGGGATCCCCATGTGCATCCTGTCAATAGACGCTGAGAAGGCGTTCGACAGGGTGCACTGGGGGTTCATGTTTGCAGTACTCCGACATATGGGCCTGGATGAGGTGATGATACGACGTATCGGGGCCCTATATACATGCCCCTCGGCCAGAGTCCGGATCAACGGTTCCCTGTCAGAGGCATTCTCAATTAAAAATGGAACCTGTCAGGGATGTCCTCTCTCACCCTTATTATACATACTATATATGTATGGAAGCGCTTGCTTGTGCCCTTCGAGCTAATCCGTCCGTCCGGGGTCTGGCTGTAGGGACTAAAGATCATAAATTGGCTCTTTTCGCCGACGATCTGCTATTATACATCTCCAACCCACTGATCAGCATCCCCAATGTTCTATCTGAATTATCCACTTATGGCCACCTCAGTAATTTCAAGATTAATGCATCAAAATCAGAATTCCTGAACATTTCACTTCCTGGATTATTAATGAGTTGTTGAGACAGGACTTCCCTTTCGAGTGGCGTAAGGATTGTATAACTTATGTAGGGATTAACATACATAGTAACATAGTAACATAGTTTTTAAGGGTTGAAGGAAGACTTTAAGTCCATCTAGTTCAACCATAGCCTAACATGTTGATCCAGAGGAAGGCAAAAAAAACCCCATGTGGCAACACTAATCTCCACATTGGGGAAAAAATTCCTTCCTGCCCCAGATACGGCAATCAGACTAATTCCTGGATCAACGCCTATCAAAGAATCTAGTATATATAACTGGTAATGTTATAGTTTTCAAGAAAGGCATCCAGGCCCTTCTTAAATGTTAGTAGTGACTCACTCATTACAACATCATGTGGCAGAGAGTTCCATAGTCTCACTGCTCTTACAGTAAAGAATCCGCGTCTGTGATTATGATTAAACCTTCTTCCCTCCAGACGTAGAGGATGCCCCTTGTCCAGTCTCAGGCCTAAGAGTAAAGAGATCATTAGAAAGGTCTCTGTACTGCCCCCTCATATATTTATACATTATTATAAGATCACCCCTAAGCCTTCGTTTTTCAAGCTAAATATAGTAACATAAAACATTAAGCTACCAAGAAATCTTAACCAACTACACGAATTCAATTATGTTACCCTACTATCGAATATTGAGTCGGACCTAAATAAATGGAATAGGCTTGCCCTGACATTGATGGGGAGGATCCACTCCATCCGAATGGACCTTTGCCACGCCTACTGTACATTTACTAGACGGTGCCCATTCGCTTGCCAGCTGCTTTTTTCTCTAGATTTAAAACCCTGATGACTCGTTTTATATGGTCACATGGGCGCCCCAGGCTCTCTTTCCCTGTTACATAAGAAAATCGGTCAAAGGGGCTTGGGCCTTCCTAACCCTACCCTCTATCACTACGCAGCTATGGATAGGTGTATCTTAGACTTGTTCTACTTCCACCCAACGTTTCCTTACCCCGGAGCAGAGGTGGGAGGACGGGAGGATATCCCCCTGGCGCTAATTTGGTCACCCTACTCTATACGAGCCAGAGGTCCCTCCTTTTTGGTCAATCAAATCCATGACTCGTTTCTGACTCAGACCAAAACGCTGCATCTGACAACACATCCAGGCCCCCTCACCCCATTGTACGGGAACCTCTCCTTTCCGATCGAGCCAAGTGAACCTTCATTTTTAAACGCCACAAGACATTCACATCCCACGCTTAGGGACTTTGTATCCCATGAGGGGATTAAGCCCCTCTCCGAGACTTATCCATTAGGCCCTGTCCCTGGGGGAGCATGGCTCACTCATGCCAGGCTTAAAAATTATATCAAGACATTATCTTTAGACAAAATCACACGCCCATTTTCTGGGTTTGAACAACTATGTAATGGACGATCCCATGTCCCACACGCCATATCCACATTATACTGTATTCTAACCGATCACCTCAATAAATCTGCGCCCCGATCCCCCAGATATTGGGGAACTTGGGAAAGAGACCTGGGACTCAGTCTGAACAAATCAGAATGGGAAAAAAATACATCTCTTCACATACAAATCATCTTTAACGGCATTGTCCCAGGAAAGGAATTATAAGGTGGTGGCGAGGTGGTACAGATGCCCGGTGGACGTCCACACGATATTCCCCACAGCTCCAGACAGGTGCTGGCGTTGTGATCAAGATGTTGGCACCTTCTTACATATATGGTGGGACTGTCCTCTGATCGCTCCCTTCTGGAGGGAGGTAAATGTACTCTATAATAGAGTTACATCTTGTAATCTGAAGTTTTCAGTGGCACTTGCTCTGTTTAACAGAACGTCTAGGTCTATATCGAAATTCAAAAAATATTTACTTCGATATTTCTTGACAACTGCCAGACGCTTAATACCTAGATGGTGGAAACGCACCAGACGTCCATCTAGAGCGGAACTGGTTTCAGAACTCAACGACGTTTGTAGATTGGAGGAGCTGGCGTCTCAGACTCTCCCGGGCTCGGACGCAATCGATAGACATTGCACTCTATGGGCTCCCTGGATCTTGTACAGGGAATCACAGGAGCTGAGAGATTGGTTGTCCCAATGGGAGGATTGCTGATCAATTCACGAGCAGGCTCTAATAATATGATATAAGGTACCATCGACACCACCTCTGGCTTGAGAGGACACTCGGTTCACAATCCTAATCTGTATTCTTCTCTATTTCTATATCTTTCCTTTCTTTCTAACTCTCTCTATCATTGTTTATATGAACACATTCGGATGAATGTGTAAATCAATATACTTATGTATATTTTTGTTACTGTTGCATGATAAGATATAGTGCAAGTTATATTTCGCAAAAAGGAAAACTTAACGTCCCCTATAGAAACATGAGATACATTTTAGACCTTTAAAGACACAATGACCCACACTACTTCGAGGAAGATGTCAAAATTGTGTCCGTTAAGCATTCTTACTTTGGCAAAATTTATCTGCATTTTTGGTATTGTAATATATTCTGCATTCCAAGATATACAATTGTGACATGTTTTGTATTAAGTTTGCAATAAATACTGATTTAACAAAAAGGACGCATTTGTAAGGATCAGACAGAAACTTTATGCCACTGCATGTGCCTGCGTTCCCATTTTAAGTCTATAGAGACAGGCCTGATCAGGTAGCATAAGGTTTCTGTTGGATTAGGACACTGGACAAAAAATACAAGTGTGATACCACTGTAAATAACTACTTCCAACAATGGAGGTGGATGGCAAAATTACCAAAAATGTTCATAACATTGAGCATTGGAAGATGGAGAAGTTAAATCACCATGAAAACTGCCAACTAAACCTCCAATGAAAGATAATTGAGGTGTTCCAAGTGTAAGAAATGAAGAAAAGAAACTCTGACATAGGAAAGCCTAAGAAAAATGTAAAAAAAAAAAAAAGAAAAGCCCTTAATACATGTACTATGCTAAAACAAGCAACATTGTGAGGGGTCTGGACACTTGAGCTGACACTAATGTACTCCATCTTAATTTACCTGATCATTAACTTCAAGTTAGTTCAGCCGTAAAGCCGCAAACACTAATTGCTTCAACATCACAAAATCATATCTGTCCTCTTCAGCTCCCCAGACAGCAGGGAGAAATTATCAGGGGTAAGCATGATAATATCTGATAAGTGAGGACTCATCACCTTGTGTCAGTCAAGCAGGAATTCTTATGTAAGATACTATTATTGAATCCGGAGGCCAAGAGAACACTACACACCAGGAGCCAGATATACAGAACAGCAGGTCATCGACACAAGAGGAGGCAGCCAGGGAAAACAGCAAGAATATGCCCTGAACTAAATTCAGATTGTACATCTAGTTTATGTTGGATTCTGAACAAAACACAAATAATAGCCTATCAGTTCCCAAATTCTTTGATCCCATACTGCGCATTGACACAAGCTGTAATTAAATGTAGTAAGTCCTCCTGTTTGTTGTAAATACAACTGGGCACAAGGATCATTGATCCAAAGACTAAACACCTCGGTGATTCCACATAAATGGACCAGTCACCACTGCTGACATGTCTGTTAGCAAATACTTGTAATTCTCATGCACTGACAATTCTGGAGCAAACCTTTCAGGAACTCTGTTGTGTTCCCCTCTGTAATTAATTATGGAAATAATTTTGGGAGCGTGTCCCTACATTGTCCAATCAGTGAGGACAATAACAGATGATGCAGGAACACACCATGACAAGGACAATGTTAACACCCAGTTGTCAATTTGCTTAGTAATATCCAGATGAAACAAAAGGAGCAACAAAGAATAGTGGACTTTATTGGTGTGATGACCATCCCCTGCTGGTAAGGCAGAACGCCAAGAAACTCCAAGACCCCTATACAGGGATCTGGAATTACTACAGAGCCCAGGAAGTAACTGCCAATAGAAGAGCAGCAGATCAGAGCATGAAGGTCGTCAGGCAGGGTCAAGGTTAAGAGATCAGGGAATACAAAATCTGGCTACTCTTTCAGATCCTGAAGGCAGCGTCAAAACCGGGATGGCAGCAAAAGTACAAAATCGTCAATCGATAAAAGAGTCCAAAATCCAGGCAAGGGTCAGAGTTAAAAATAGAAGAATACAAAACTAGACAACAGGGGAAACCAAAAATATATCTAGAGGTTTGTAAGGTAGGCCCCAAGGTATTTGGAGGGCATGGTCCCCTCTCATAGGCTGGAGCTCGGAGCTACAGTGACTCACCACAGATACCAACCACTCCAATTCCAATAGAGGAATGAAGCTTGCGCCTACAAGACACCTCTGCAGCGACCTCTCCCCCATCGTCCGCATCACCCAACGGGCGAGCACGGCTATGCCCACCAACAGAGGCAGGAACTGAAAGAGCAGGTCCCAGCGAAGACATGGACCCTCTATCACCAGCACCACTAGCCAAAAGAATCCAGCGGCATCTAGTGCTGAGGCAGGAACTGCAATCACAGATTCTGACGGAAACGTGACAATTGGGCGTCCATGTGTGTACTTAACATCATTTTTTTTTTAATCAGATAGTTTTTATTAAAACTTTTCAACAACAATACAGAAAGCGCATTGCATTAAATCCCCCCCCCCATCCCTCCCTTCCCCCCTCCCGGTCCAGTGGGTCAGTATTCCTCAACAAAGATAGTAGTGCACATATGGATATAACATGTACCCAAGATGTTCCAAAAATCTGCATAACACATCTCCCAACTTAAATAACTCAGTCCAAAAGCAATTAATTAACAGTCGGCAGCCCCTGAAGGTCCATCCAGTCCTTCCATATTTTATCAAATACCCTCGATCTGTCCCGTTTGAGGTATATAGCTTTTTCCCTACTCATGGTCAGATTCATGCTGCAGATATACTCTTTGCGAGAGGGTACCGTATCAGATATCCAATGAGCCGCTATTAATTTTCTGGCAGCAAACAACATCCTAGCCACTGCTATATGCGAATAGTCATCTCCCCCTACATCCTCTGTACAGCCAAGGACACAGACAATAGGGTCTCTGGGGATGTCCAGCTCCGTTGCCCCCCGGATCAAGTGGAGTACCATAATCCAAAAAATCTGGAGGCGCGGGCACGTCCAAAGCATGTGGAGAATGTCCGCGTCCTCATGTGAACATTTGGGGCAACAGGAGTCCCGTCCCAGGCCTAAATCATGAAGCCACTTAGGCGTCCTGTATACCCTATAAAGGATATACAGTTGAGAGAGGCGTCTGGGCTCATTGAGCGACAGCCGGGGTATCATACTCATGATCGACTCCCAACTATCAGCTGTTATACCCTCTATTTGCTGTTCCCATTTGTCCAGTGCCCGTATCGGGTGTTTTAACAGAGCCATTGCCAAGAGGTATCCGTATACAAAGGAAATTATGCCTTTAGTGGAGGTTTGCACGCCAATCATGGTGATAGCAGTATCATGGTGTATGTCCATACAATGTGTTTGAGCCTGCGCCATGTAGGCATGTCGCACCTGCAAATACCGGTAAAACGAGGAGTGTGGGAGCGAAAATTCACTCTGCAAGGTTTCAAATGTTTTAAAGACTCCCCGCTCCACCAGCTGAGAGAGCCACCAAATGCCCACACGTCGCCACTGCGCGAATCCCCTCAGCGCCTGCAGGTGCGGCAGATGAGGGTTGTTCCAAATGGGGGTATAGCGTGTAAAACCAGTGATGCCTCTCAGCCTTTTCAATTTTTCCCATACTTTCATCATGAGTAGCACCGTGGGGAGCCTGTGGGCCCAGGGTCGAAGGGTTCCAGCTTCTAATTTCGCCAGCAGCCGTCCTCGCCCCCCCAGAAACTGAAGGATACCCTTTCCTCCCCCCTGCCCCGCAACTGAGTGCTCCGCGCCCCCGGTCAAATGCTGACACTGAGGACAGAAAATACAGCCAAGGGTTGGGCAAGGCCAGCCCCCCCTCCTCCTTACCCCTCTGCAGGTGTTCCAATTTTATCCGTGCTCCCTTTTTCCCCCAAATAAGCTCCCTGAATAAGGCGTTAATTTTAAAAAATCTATTCTGCGGAAGCCAAATTGGGGAGTTATGAAGGACGTACAAAAGCTGAGGCATGATCACCATCTTCAGCAGGTTCACTCCCCCCACCACCGAGAGGTGTAGCTTGGCCCAGGCCTTAATCTTCTGCTTAATCGTAGACATTAGAGGTGCAAGGTTTAAACGCTCATAGTCAGAAATGTCGCCCGATATATTAATGCCCAGGTATTTGAAGCTGTTTACGACTGGCTCATGGGGTATGTCAAGGGCTGTGGGATCTATCGGCAAAACCACTGACTTTTCCCAATTTACGGTCAACCCCGAAACGGCCCCAAACTGTGTAAGGAGCGACATGGTATTGCGAAGTGAAGTATCAGGGTCAGCTAAAAACAACAGAAGGTCATCCGCATAGAGGGCCACCTTCTCCTCCAGCTCGCCATATCGAAATCCCTCAATATCCGGAGCACGTCTTATCCTCGAAGCCAAGGGCTCAATAGCCAGGGCAAAAAGCAGCGGGGACAGCGGGCAGCCCTGCCTCGTACCTCTCTGAAGAGGAAAGTACCCAGACAGTGAACCATTGGCCCGTATCCGTGCCTGTGAGTACAAGAGCCTGATCCAGCCAATAAAGCCAGGTCCAAAGCCCATGCCCTCCAGTACCGCAAAAAGGTACGGCCACTCCACGCTGTCAAATGCCTTGGCGCATCCAAAGACAGGACTAACCGCCGTCCCACATTATCCGCCTCAACCTGCATATTTAAAAACAATCTACGAATATTCAGAGCCGTTGACTTACGGGGCATAAAACCAGTCTGATCCGGGTGCACCAACGACTCTACCACCTTTGAAAGGCGTATAGCCAACACCTCGCCAGAAGCTTGATGTCTGCTGTCAGGAGGGAAATAGGCCTATAGGAAGCTGGAGAAGCAGGATCTTTATCTTTCTTAGGCAAAACAGTAATAATTGCAGGGTCAGGGTCCCTCGCGTGAGACTGTCATTAAACGTGTCTAGCAATACTGGGAGTAGGACTGTTTTATACGCCTTATAAACTTCCACCGGTAAGCCGTCCACCCCTGGAGTTTTGCCATTCGTCATAGTGCCTAAAGCCCCCTCCAACTCCTCCAGACCCAAAGGTCATCCAGCAAAGCCCTGTCCGCGTCCGTGGGTCGTGAAAGGCCAGCAGCCCCTATAAAGCCAGCAAGCTCGTCTGCAGATCCCCCCGCATGAGAGGAATATAAGTCAGTATAGAATAGTCCAGCGTATTAAGAATATCAGGAGTGTCCGTAACTAATGACCCGTCTTCCCTTCGAAGTCCCGCTATGAATGACGACCCCCCCTCTGTGCTGACGTGATGACCGAAAGCAGATGCCCCACACTCTCCGCACTCTCATAATACTGGATCGACTGAAACATACGTTTCTGTGCCGCCGTTTCCAGAGTCAGTTTTTTCACACGGGTCTGAGCCTCCTTAAGTCTCTGTTGTGTAGAGGGGGTGAACCACACCGACAAGGCCTCCTCTGCAGCCTTCAAGTCCCGCAGCAGAAGTTCCGAGTTAGTTCTAGTGCTAGACCTGATCTTAGAGATTTCACGGATATACATGCCAAGCAAGTACGCCTTCAAAGACTCCCAGACTACC
>JARQOC010000002.1:533944535-533968046 GCA_033576535.1 Allobates femoralis | reverse complement strand
AGATGGGAAAAGCCTGGTATATACAGAAATCTCGGCATGACGTTCATCTCAATGACTAGAATCCTATCTAGCCAAGATATTTTTAGTAAAAGTTCTTTGGACGAAGTGCTTAATGCCCGCGCTGCTGCTACAGGATCAAAGGAACCGAGACACAGGAATGTTTGGATCAGCAAAAGCTTTTATTTCCGATGCGTTTCGGAGCCTCCTACTGAGCTCCTTCCTCAGGGACAATCGGTAGGAGGCTCCAAAAGCGTCGGAAAATAAAGGCTTTTGCTGATCCAGACATTCCTGTGTTTCGGTTCCTTTGATCCTGTAGCAGCAGCGCGGGCATTAAGGCACTTCGTCCAAAGAACTTTTGCATCACAACCACGGTTTCCTGTGGGAGTGTGGTCCCTGCAGCAGCTGCCATAACGCTTTTCTACCAGTTGTGGGTGATCACAACTGACATAGGTGAGCAATTCCACATCGCCGAGTGAAAGTGTTTAATTGAGATAAGGCCCTATATGCGCATTTTATGTTCAAAGATATTATTAGTGTACTAGAAGAATCCAGAAGAGACCTACCTTATCTAGTATGACTTGATGTTTCAGGGGGTAAAGTTTTATGCAAGTCATCGGGCAGGTTCACACCCAAGTAGGAGATCTGTCCCGTCTCCACCGAAAAGGGAAGTCTTTTGTTAGGGAAGCAACTTGTAACGGACGCAAGATATGTTTAGAGCCTCTGTTTTTCAAATAGTTGACTTTAAAATTACTCAAATCCCCAAAAGTGTAGAACTCCTTTAGTAGGACGGGAAGGAAACAACAGGTTGGGAGATGTAGAGGAGCACAAAGTCCGCAAACAAGGCCGTCTTTTGATTGGAATTTCCAACCTGTATCCCTTAATATCGTCGTTATCCCTAATGGCTTTAGCCAGATGTTCAATTACAATGACATTATAATAGAGGGGGCAACGGACACCCCTGCCTTGTTCCATTCTGGATATAGAACTGGTCAGATAAGGACCTGTTGTATCCTGACCCTAGCTGAGGGCTTCAAATACAAGGACATAACTTTACGTAAAATTTTATGTCGAAGCCCAATATGTTCCAGGGCCTCCCTTAAAGAAACCCCAATAAACTCTGTCAAAGGCCTTTTCTGCGTCAACCAACAAAAGACAAAGTGGGGACTTCCACACCTTAGCCCTGTCTATAATAAGAAGGGATTAATGATGTTGTCCCGCACCTCTCAGCCTTGACAAAGCCCACCTGGTCTAGGTCAATAATTGAGGGCAGCATTTTAGAGAGTCTGTCAGCCAAAATTTTTGCAAATAATTTGACGTCCACATTAATCAATGAAATTGGTCTATAGTTTGCGCCAACATAGGGTCCTTATTTAGTTTCAAGATCACAGATATATGCGCCTCCAAAGCCTGGGGGGTGAAACTTTCTCCCTCTGTAATTGCGTTGAACAAAAAAGACCATTTGGGATAGCAAGCTGTCAAGTAAAATTTTGTAGAAGATGGGCATGTATCTGTCTGGCCCTGGGCATTTAGACGTCAGGGTGGCCCTGATTACTTCCAACAGCTCCTCTGCGGTTATGTCCCCCTCCAGGGATGTTAGATCGGCTTCTGATAATGATGGGATCTTGATTTTTTTTTTATGTAGTTTCTAATTTTACACTTAGATTTTTTAACACATTTTATAAGTGGTCATAAACTTGTAAATGGAATAAAGCGATGTTTGGGTGAGCGCTGGGATATGAAGACAGCAACACTTCAACAAGTATTTTACCTGTAAGTTTATTACTCAAATCACACTAGGTCCTCTCCCACAACATGTTTCGACGCTCAGGGCGTCTTCCTCAAGTGGATCAAGTTGGATCCAAAATGGCCAACTTCAAAATGGCCGCCATGGTCACCACCCATCTGGAAAAGTTTTTCCCCTCCCATATACTAATGTGCCACAAACAGGAAGTTGATCTCACCAGTCATTCCCATTTTATTTAGGTGTATCCATATAAATGACTCACCCTGTATATCCAGACAATTTTGAACAAGAGTTAGATTTTGTTTTTAGTAACAAATTGAGGAGCTGTATAATGCGTCCAGCAATGTAAAATGCTGTTGCAAGTGTATGCAGCCAAGATACATAATTCTGCATTGTTTTCTTTGTTCAATAAGATGCATATAAAGTCTTCTAAATGTTAAAAAGAGCACGCACTGCTATTGGCTAGACAGCAATATCAAATGGACAAGCTAAGGATAACAGAAGATTTCCACAAACAATGGAAAATATCTGCCTGTGGGGTCTGACAATTGGAAAAATAGTTATGTGCAGAGTTCATTTAAGCCTCTCTCAGGTGTAATATAGTCTCTATGAAATTAGGGCCATAGATTTAAAATTATCATGTGGGAACTGAATTGTCTAGTACATCTTGGACTGACAAAGTGGATAGTTGACGGGCACTACTTATCACGACCTGGAGATGTATATGAACACATTATTTCTGGTTTGATTAATTTATATACTCTACAGGAGTTAAAAAAGTGATAATTTAAGAATTGGTTAAAACATCCAATGCCTAGCCCCTTGACTCTTCAGTGACTGAGATCAGAGTGGACTAAGTAAAGTTTTTAACCTGAAGGTATATGAATTAACTACCAGCTAAATTCATAAAAGGGCTGAATACCCATTAATCAACTTATCAGAAACATCTATACAACCCTTTCATGCCATGCAAAAGATTTCAAGGCACATTTTCACTGCAAGAGGATTGTGAATGAGCATTAATACAACCAATTGTTCTCAAGTATCTTGGTATGTAAACAGACTGCCGATCATTAGGTAACTAGCAAAATGCTCATTCGTTGGGTAAAATGATCTTTTGTGCAGCACAAAAATGATCATTGTTCGTGGCAGTGCTTTGTCAAATGTAAACATAACTGACATTGTCAAAAACTATTGCAGCTTATGCCTACTAAGTGATCCAGAGACTGCTCAGTGTGCATCGTTTCCATTGGTCTGCCTATGTAAACTGGCATCTAAAAGACCACTTAATTGGTAAAAGTTTACCTATGGATGGTTGTATCCTGTGCCGCCAGTCAATGTTAAAGAACCTTTAAACCCTTCACAACCTGTTAACTTTTGGATCACACTGTCAATCACTGACAGTGCGATCCAAAGCACCACAGCGAGGATAACTCTATTCCCCGCCGGCATAGCAGGTCCTGTGATGCGATCATGGAACTTCGATGCATTGCCATGACAGCCAGGGGTCTTGTGAGGACCCCAGATGTGATCGGTAGCATTGACAGAAAGCGATCGGACAGTGTAGTGCTGAGGCGCCCTAGCGGGGCAGTGTAGAATAGAGACTTCAAAAAAAAAAAAAAGTTATGAAAAAAATTTCACAACATCGCATATACCCAAAATTGAGATTATTAGAAAAGTCAGCTCAAGATGCAAAAAATAACCCATCACACATCCCCAGATCCCGAAATATGAGATAACTACAGTGCCTACAAGTAGTCTTCAACCCCCTGCAGATTTAGGTGGTTTGATAAGATGCAAATAAGTTAGAGCCTTCAAACTGCAAACGAGAGTTTGCAATTACAGCTAATAATCGTCTTTTATAAGACCTGATCAGGCCGACACAGGTCTCTGAAGTTATCTTGCCCCACTCCTCCATGCTGATCTTCTCCAAGTTATCTAGGTTCTTTGGGTGTCTCATGTGGACTTTAGTCTTGAGCTCCTTCCACAAGTTTTCAATTGGGTTAAGGTCAGGAGACTGACTAGGCCACTCCATCACCTTGATTTTTTCCCTGTTGAACCAGGCCTTGGTTTTCTTGGCTGTGTGCTTTGGGTCATTGTCTTGTTGGAAGATGAAATTACGACCCATCTGAAGATCCTTGATGGAGGAGCGGAGGTTCTTGGCCAAAATCTCCAGGTAGGCCGTGCTATCCATCTTCCCATGGATGCGGACCAGATGGCCAGGCCCCTTGGCTGAGAAACAGCCCCACTGCATGATGCTGCCACCACCATGCTTGACTGTAGGGATGGTATTCTTGGGGTCGTATGCAGTGCCATCCAGTCTCCAAACGTCACGTGTGTGGTTGGCACCAAAGATCTCGATCTTGGTCTCATCAGACCATAGAACCTTGAACCAGTCTGTCTCAGAGTCCTCCAAGTGATCATGAGCAAACTGTAGACGAGCCTTGACATGACGCTTTGAAAGTAAAGGTACCTTACGGGCTTGTCTGGAACGGAGACCATTGCGGTGGAGTACGTTACTTATGGTATTGACTGAAACCAATGTCCCCACTGCCATGAGATCTTCCCGGAGCTCCTTCCTTGTTGTCCTTGGGTTAGCCTTGACTCTTCGGACAAGCCTGGCCTCGGCACAGGAGGAAACTTGCAAAGGCTGTCCAGGCCGTGGAAGGCTAACAGTGGTTCCATAAGCCTTCCACTTCCGGATGATGCTCCCAACAGTGGAGACAGGTAGGCCCAACTCCTTGGAAAGGGTTTTGTACCCCTTGCCAGCCTTGTGACCCTCCACGATCTTGTCTCTGATGGCCTTGGAATGCTCCTTTGTCTTTCCCATGTTGACCATGTATGAGTGCTGTTCACAAGTTTGGGGAGGGTCTTAAATAGTCAGAAAAGGCTGGCAAAAGAGATAATTAATCCACACATGTGAAGCTCATTGTTCTTTGTGCCTGAACTACTTCTTAATACTTTTGGGGGACCAAACAGAATGCTGGTGGTTTGAAGGGTTTAATAATAAATGACCCTCTGAATTAACTTTTAACGCTTTAAAAAAAAAAAAAAATTTAAAAAATCTTTTTGGCTGCAGTGCATTTCCCACTTCCAGGCTGATCTACAGTCCAAATGTCACAATGCCAAGTTAATTCCGCATGTGTCAACCAGCTAAATCTGCAGGGGGTTGAAGACTACTTGTAGGCACTGTACGTGTCATGGAAAATTGATCCAAAAGCTCAATTCTTTTTATTTAAAAATTTCTTTTTTTTTCACCACTTAGATAAAAGTAAAAGTATACATGTTTGGAACCTACAAACTTGTACCAACCCGAAGCATCACACTGACATGTCATTTTCACCATATACTGAACATAATGAATAAAAAACTAATTCTGTAAATACTTTTTTTTTTTTTTTTTTTTTTTTTTTTTTTTGCAATTTTACCACATTTGTTATTTTTCCCCTGTTTTCCAGTACACTATATGGTAAAATAAATGATGTAATTCTAAAGTATCTTGCAAGAAAAAAAAACCCTCATATGTCCATATTGATGGAAAAATAAACTTATGGCTCTTGGAGGAAAAGCAGGAAAATGGAAAACAAAAAAACTGAAAATTGCAGAGAGGTGAAAGGCTTAAGTCTAGCTGCTAAGATAATGGCAATTATTAATCATCTTACTCCAGTTTCGCATCACGATTTGTGGCTGTCTGTGGTGATCCGAGTCTAAGCAGGATCCCCACGGACAGCCACGGATCCCTGCACTCGGATGGCAAATAGCCATCCGATCCAATTCTATGCAGGATCCGTGTGGATCCTGTTCTCTCTGCCTGTCCCTGTATCTTCTCTATCTGTCCCTGTCACTCCCTGTCTCTCCCTGTCTGTCCTTCCTCTATCTCTGCTCTCCCTCTCCTGTATCCTCCCCCCTGTCCTCTCCCCTCCGGTATGTGAAAAAAAAAAATCCTTCCAGAGTATACTTTACCTTCCGCTGGCTCCATGCGACAGTCTCCTGATCTTCTGGCGGCTGCAAGGACCTCTCGTGATGTCACAGAGCCTGTCACCTGATGTCTCAGGTGACCGGCTCTTTGACATCACCACAGGCTCTTCAGCCACCAGAAGGGGACTGTCACATCCCCGCAGCCGGCAGAATGTAAAGTATCCTCTGGGAGGATTTTCTTTAATTTTTTTTTTTTTTACATACCGCAGGGGAGAGGACATGGGGGAGGATAGAGGAGAGCAGAGATAGAAGAGGGACAGGCAGAGACAGACAGGGAGTGACAGGGGCAGACAGGGTTAATTATGTACTGAGCACTGCCTCTGGGCATGCTCAGTACAAGCACGGAGCTGACATCGGATCCGAGTTCAACTCGGATCCGATGTCAATAGGCTCCCATGTCATCGGGGCTCGGATCCGAGGCTGTCTAATTTCATTCTTGGACAAAAAAACGCAGCAGGCTGTTTTTGTGTCCGTGCTTAAATCGGACAGGATTGGATGGTGCCAAAATCGGATGGCAAAAGGCACACATCCGATCCAATCCGAGCCCCATAGGGATACATGGGATCCAATTTCGGATCAGAGTGTATCCGTTTTGAAACGGATACACTTAGATGACCGAAAATCGTGATGTGAAACCGGCCTTACATTTAGGGTATGTCCACACGTTGAATATTTGGTTACAGAAATTATTACCGTATATACTCGTGTATAAGCCGACCCGTGTATAAGCCGACCCCCCCCCTACTTTTGCCCCCAAAATCTGGGAAAAACTATTGACTCGTGTATAAGCCGAGGGTGGACCCCAGCACAGGTATACAGCCCCCAGCAGTGTGGTATACAGGCCCCCCCGATGGTATACAGGCCTCCCCAGTGGTAGTATACAGCCCCCAGCAGTGCGGTATACAGCAGCCTCCCCAGTGGTATATACAGGCCCCAGCAGTGTTACAGCAGCCTCCCAGGTATATACAGCAGCACCCCAGGGTATATACAGCAGCAGCCCCAGGGTATATACAGCAGCAGCCCCAGGGTATATACAGCAGCAGCCCCAGGGTAATACAGCAGCAGCCCCAGGGTACATACAGCAGCAGCCCCAGGGTACATACAGCAGCAGCCCAGGTACATACGCAGCAGCCCAGGGTACATACAGCAGCAGCCCCAGGGTACATACAGCAGCAGCCCCAGGGTATATACAGCAGCAGCCCGAGGTATACAGGCCCCCCCCATGCTCCGTAAACCTGTAAAGGAAGATGATTATACTTACCACTGTCCCGCTGCCGTCCCCGCTCTGCATCGCGATCCTCCATCTGCATCGCGCTCCTCATTCACCGGCTTCCGACTTCCTGTGTTCTGCGCCGAATGACGTCATTGTCGGCGCCGACAGGAAGCCGGAAGATGGAGGAGCGCGATGCAGATGGAGGATCGCGATGCAGAGCGGGGACGGCACCGGGACAGTGATAAGTATAATCATCTTCCTTTACAGGTTTCCGGACGTGGGGGGGGGGGCGCCCGTGTAGTGACTCGCATATAAGCCGAGGGGGTAACTTTTCAGCCCAATTTTTGGGCTGAAAAACTCGGCTTGTACGCGAGTATATACGGTACACCAAATCTGCATTTCCTGGCATTTTCCATGCATTCTGGATAGAAAAATACTGCAAGAATGGACATGCTGCATATTTATTTCTGCACCAAATCTGCAAGGGAAAAAATAGCAAGTGCACAAAACATCAGGATTTTCTTGGACTTTGTTGGCATAAGGATTTGCATGCAGTTTTGAGACAAAATTGCATTAAAAACACATAAAAAAAAACACGTTCGACACAGTGTATACAGGGCCATACATATTGTCAAGAGTTAAGAGCACAATTTGGAAACAAGTTTAAAAAAAAAAAAGTCAAAAACAAATGAACAAAAATAAGATAAAAAAGACAGAAGTTCTTGTAAGAATTTACAATATAGATTGCAACATAGATGAATAATTATGACAAAGTATAAAAGTAAGTATAGACCGTAGCAAATGTTAATGGCATCCAAGCTTCAGTTTGAGAGTACAGAGAATTATAAGGTCACAGATGTGATAGTCTAATGATGAATATGCGTAGATTAATATTGGAAAAGGACAAAGAGCTATGTGACAGTGTATGCCTCAATGATTTATATTAAGGAATCTACCTAATTGTATGTAGATAATTAGAGTCCAAGACTTTCTCTTGTATCTATCAATTATTAAGGGCATAGTTTACAATATTACATATTATGTGATTTAAAGATAAGTACATTATCCTCAACCAATTAGATCAGAATCAGATCATAGTTAAGACTATAATTGCTGTGGAGTTTAACATTGCATATTGGAAACATTGACTATAGGGATCACTAAAGTTTTATTTCATTTTCTGTTACTCTTAGGGCCCTTTCACATCAGCGTTTTTCGTAATTCGCGGCAGATGCGGTGAAAAAACCGCATCTGCCGCGTTTGCCGCATAACCGTTCCACTTGCGGCGCGGTTGCGGTTTTTCCCATAGAAGTATAGGGGGACTTGCGGCAGATGCGGCAAGTGCGGTTTTGCACTTGCGGCAGGTGCGGCAGCGAAAAAACCGCGGGCTGACCGGTTCCCCTTACATTCCTATATGGGAAAAACCGCAACCGCGCCGCAAGTGGAACGGTTATGCGGCAAACGCGGCAGATGCGGTTTTTTCACCGCATCTGCCGCGAATTACGAAAAACGCTGATGTGAAAGGGCCCTTAAACAGTTTTTAGTTGTTTTTTTTTGTTGTTTTTTTTGAGTCCCATCTCATGATACCTGAGTAATTATTAAAGTGGATATAGATCTGACTTCTATTCCTTATCCAATTTTTCTATACAATCACATCTCGTATCTTGACAGCATAGACAATTGCCTTCAGAAGAGTGATGAGGCAAACTTTTTTATGAATGGTGAAGTTAACAAACAAAACCACTTTTATTGGTCTGAGACTAACACACAGTGGATAGATCCCTCCAAGACTGTTGGAACACAAATATTGATGGTATAGTGTTATGTATGTGGTACAAAGATAGTGGGGCCATTCTTCATCAATGGAAACCTCAATGGCACTTGATATCTGAATCATGTAGAATCACGCCCACTACTGGCGCGTACGCAAAAATAATAAACGGCTGGTGATAACTTAACCTCTGCCACTCCTTGCCTACAGCATCGCCGCTTCTGTGCCTGGCATCCAATCAAGTGACCAGCACAGCACAGTAACATCATCTGTGTGCTTCAGTCACATGATCAGATGCCAGACACAGACACAGGAAGACTGCGGAGATGCTGCAGGCAGGGAGCGGCGGACAGTAAGTTATCAGCCGTTTATTATTTTAGTGTGTACGCCAGCAGTGAGGCACATACCGTGACGGGGGGCCATAGCCAGGATGGGGAGTGCAGGCTCCTATAATATGCGTGGCTCTCACATCTCAGCACTGGGTTCAGCACTGGGGTGTGATGGACAGCATAAGCGGGGGAACAAAAGTGCATTTTGTAATCCGAAAAATACGGTACCTTGTATACGATATTATATTCTAATTTTGTGTTTTTGTATTTTTTCTTCGGTTTTCCTTGTATATGTGGTACACATTAGTGAAAGTGTCTGGGGGGGGATCACTCTGTTCAATAATATGATATGGTTAGAACTATTAAAAAATGTACTGAATCATAGCTTACAGTAGCTAAAAGACTATATGGAACATTATATTTTTATAGTGTGTGTGTATACAGTTATCTCAAAAAACAGAGGCAGCATTCCTAAATACTTGCATGGACTGTCATAGCCCAGTGTTGATGCTTTGGTTCACATACAGTGCTGTGCAAATTAATTGGGACAAAGCATTTTTTTTAAGTAAAATGGTAAGTTGGTTACCAGTCAGTGATTCAAACCAGTATTAACTGCTTTGAACAGTTGTGAGTGTACAACCTCGAGTAACAAAATGTGGTTTGACTGGTTTTAGTCAGAAAAGAACAGCTAGCTGCCCCCTCAGCTTCAGTTGAAAGCTTGTTTCTGTGAGGAGTGGTTTAGTGTACTTTTTCTCTGTGTGATTTGTGCCTGTAAAATGGATGTTACTCCACGGAAGAGTTATAGAATTATTACTCCTAATGAACATACAAGTCTGACTGTAAGGGTCCCTTTACATGCCACCACTGAAAGGTAGCAACTGCCGGGCACTGGGGATAATTGTGCCTGTTGCTATGAAATTGCTACGAAATGGCGGCGTGTAAATAGGGCAGTTCCTCCCGGTGTCCTGCAGTTGACTCGGATACCTGTTGCTGAGCTGTGCTCAAAAACCGAAGGTAACAGAAAGGCACAATTGCCATGGTAGTGGCGTCTAAACGTGGCCCAGGCATGGATGTTGCGTCGCCTAGTGAATTCCCAGGGGCGTGCCACGGCGTCTTGGATACCACGCCCCATCAGCGATCATTGGTGGGGGCTACTGTGTAACCATTGGCTGTCCCTTCACAGGCGCCATTTTTAAAGAGCTATCCATTCACAGTCCACAATTGCAATGATGTCATGTATTAGCCAGCCTTCCTGCGCAGGCTGGCCAATCATGACGCTATTGCGTTGTCCAATCAACGCTTTTGCATCACGGAATACACAACTCTGTCACGCCTATGTGCTTACGGCACGAAATATGTACGCCAATATTCCTTTGTAGTAGCGGCGTGTGAAGGAGCGAAGGTATTCAACAGGAAGTAAGCCGCAGGATCTGTCGGAACTTCCGGGAAACAAAGATACCTTCAGTTGACAACGCAATGGCGGCGTATAAATGCGGCATCAGCGATCGGTATCCACCGTTAAAAACGTGCACGTGCAGTGGATACCTGTTGCTAGGCACAGTGGCAGTGTGTAAAGGTACCTTAAGAGAAACCGCTTCCACCATTGGTATGGGAAAATCTACCATTTCAAGAATAATTTGCACACACAATGAAACTGGATCATTGTCTCCAAAACGAAAAGGGAAATGTGGAAGAGAAAGGAAAACGACACCAAGATCTGATAAAATACTTATCATGAAATAGTAAAAATAATGCAAGAAAAACAAGTAAAGACTTGCTTTGTCCCAATTAATTTGCACAGCACTGTAGAGATATAATGTGTGTATATGTGTAATATACTGTATACAGGGTGGGCCATTTATATGGATACACCTAAATAAAATGGGAATGGTTGGTGATATCAACTTCCTGTTTGTGGCACATTAGTATATGGGAGGGGAAAATGTATCCAGATCGGTGGTGACCATGGCGGCCTTTTTGAAGTCAGCCATTTTGGATCCAACTTAATTTTTTGCAATGGGAAGAGGGTCATGTGAGGCATCACACGTATTGAAAATTTTATAAGAAAAACAATGGTGTGCTTGGTTTTAATGTAACTTTATTCTTTCATGAGTTATTTACAAGTTTATGCCACTGGATATCTCAATCATGTAGCAATTTTAAATATCGAGTGGCATTGAGGCTTCCATTGATAAAGAATGACTGTACTATCTTTGTACCCCATATACCACACCATACCATAATTTTTGTGTTCCAACAGTCTTGGAGGGATCTTATTCACTGTGGATTAGTGTCACACCGATAGCGGTGGTTCTGTTTGTTAACTTTACCATTCACAAAAAAGTTTGCCTCATCACTCATCTGAAGGCAATTGTCTATGCTGTGAAGATACGAGATGTGCAGCATCTGAAACAACGGATACTGGAAGCCTGTGCTAGCATTTCTTCTGCGGTGTTGCTATCAGTGTGTCAAGAGTGGGAATAGAGGGTTGCACTGACAATCCAACACAATCGGCAGCACTTTGAACACATTTTATAAGTGGTCATAAACTTGTAAATAACTCATAAAAGAATCAAGTAACCAAGCACACCATTGTTTTTCTTATGAAATTTTTAATCAGTTTAATGTGTCACATGACCCTCTTCCCATTGAAAAAAATAAAGTTGGATCCAAAATGGCCAACTTCAAAATGGCCACCATGGTCACCACCCATCTGGAAAAGTTTTCCCCCTCCCATATACTAATGTGCCACAAACAGGATGTTGATATCACCAACCATTCCCATTTTATTTAGGTGCATCCATATAAATGGCCCACCCTGTACAACAATATGGGAAACCAATGAAATAAAAGGGTTTTGAAAATTAAACTGGGTTAGGACCGCTTTACACACACCAACTTCTGTGACCAACTTCTGAACAGATCTCTGGTTGCAGTGAAATCATGGACACATTGTTCCATTTTGTCCATGATTTCACTGCAACCAGAGATCTGTTCAGAAGTTGGTGTGTGTAAAGCGGCCCTAAGACTCATACAGCATAGATATAGAACGAAATGCAATTGATTATCCTATTGTATTGGAATAGGTAAATACCTCAGAGTGAAGTGAGATTGCCCTCAAATAGAGACAGTGTTTAGGTAGCTTCCAAGGATAACGGAAAGCTAAAAGAAAAGGAAACCGTTCCTTCAAAAGATGTAAAGGAAAGACAAAAAGAAGAAGAAGAAAAAAAGAGAGGAATCATATATTCATGTATGTTGAATTATTTCAGGAAGTTACCTAGGTGCCTCATATTAGATGCCCTGGGATCATAAGAATTAATGAACATTCAGATAATGTCCTGTGAGGTATATAGAGAGGGTTAATATAGTAGTTACATGCCATCATATCTAATGAGGTGGTGCAGTCAAATACCTGGTCATATGTTTAATATAGAGTGGTGCAGCTTGTACCAATGGGATCTATGGGCTTTTCTGAATTTGCACTATTAATATCTTAAGTCTCTCTTTTATTGCTTATCTCATATTATGACTATTTTTATAGACACTCCCGAGGATCCCTCCTCTCCCACTCTTTCCTCTTGTGTCCTCCCCTGCCTCCCCCTCTCCTCCCCTGCAATGATCCCTCTGATATTTCCATGTGTCCTCCTCTTGTGTCCTACCACTTGTTAAAATTGCATTACTTTTGAATTGTTTGCATCTTTATTACATCTGACGTTTTCAATAAAAAATTAATGGTTATAAAAATATCCTAGATGTGCTGAAGTCGCTATAAAGGAAGATAATAAAAATATTGTCTATATACATAATATCAACCAGTCTCCATATGTGATGTTACAATGACAATGATAGATAGTGAAGCAAACATTCTGGGTAAAGAAACTGTAATGTCTCTATGGACTTCTGATTAAATGGTATGTGCTACCTGTTAGCAAGGCAGCACCTTGCCTAGTAAGAGCAAAATAATGCAATTAAGGTAAAGAAGTTCAGCTGAAAACAAAGGAGAAAGACCATGCCACCATTTGAGGAAGAAAACAGATTACCTGTGGAAGTGGGGATGGCGTATCAGGTCCCGATGGAAGAGCGGCGTGTGTCGACCGCTGCTGCAATTATACAGTGTGCGCGTATGACGAGAACCCAGAAGTGGCCAGTGCGCATGTGCAAGCCCCCGGACAGAGCCGAAGATACACAATGTTTACTGAAGATTGAGATGACGTCAGATCCGAGGAGTAGCGGATTGAATCAGGTCATGCTTCCTCATGGGGGATCTGTAGTTGTACGGTGTAAATCTCATTATTATGGGTACTGAAAGGAGAAGAGAAGGATAAGTTAGAAAGAACAAAATGACATATGACAATGAAAAAGTACTTTTCTACCAGAAAATATGCTACTGTAGATAAAAGGAACATCATAAAAACAGTACCATGGTGTATTGGCATCAACCAGATCCTGTCCTGAGGAAAAAAGGTGCAAATATGGTTAATGATGAACTTATTGGGGTAACTATAAGGTGTCCAAGTAAGAAACAATATAGGATGATTCAGTCAGACTGAAAAATTACTTGTATGATAAACAATGAATAGTTCAATTAATTATTTCATACTCCCTATTTAACCCACGAGGTTCTAATGTATCAAGTACATGAATCTAATAAGCTTCTTTTTCTTTAAATTTTTTTTTACTTTGTCACCACCGCTTCTTGCTGCGGATACATGGTCGATAACCCGAAATCTCAATTGGGAAATCATATGGCCACACTGGTTAAAGTGAGCAAGTACAGGCAGGAGATTCCTCTTACATCGAATAGTAGACTTGTGTTGGCAAGGCACTTTAAAAAAACACTTTAAAAAGTATACAGAATGCGCGGAGTCACAGGTGAAAAAAACTTTGATCTGAAATTTTTTGCCTGACCGTGGGTGACAGAAAAATTCACCCATGGCTACATGCAAGCATTGCATGCAGCCCGGGCACTGGAAAGTACCTCTTTTAGAAGTGCTCAAAGTACTCTGTGTTAGTTTGGGTAATTTGGAGTCCATGCCGCCTCGCACTGGATGATCCCTCAGAGACTTTTGGGTCTTTTGTGACACAAAAGTGGTAGTAAACTGAATTCAGCTACTTTAGGATGCGATTTGTGGACAATATCCCAGTGTCTCTTGACAGATGTCACCTCTCTCCTTTATATTCTCTACTCTCACTTCCTAAAACTCAATGTAGACAAAACTGAACTCCTCATCTTTCCTCCATTTTACCTCCCTTACCAGATCTATCACAATAAATGACATCACACTTTGCCCTGTACCTGAGGTCCGCTGCCTCGGATTAACCCTTGACTCTGCACTGTCCTGCAAACCGCACATCTAAGCCCTTACCACCTCCTGCCGCCTCCAACTAAAAAATATTTCCAGAATCCGTCTCTTCCTCAACCCTCAATCTACTATACTACTAGTGCACGCCCTCATAATCTCCCGTCTCGATTACTGCAACCTCCTCCTCTGCGGGCTCCCTGCTAACACTCTTGCACCTCTCCAATCTGTCCTTAACTCTTTGTTGCTTGACTAATCCAGCTTTCTCCTCGCTATTCCTCTACTTCTTCCCTCTGCAAATCCCGCCACTGGCACCGAATTCACCAGCGTATCCAATTCAAACTACTAATACTGATTTACAAAGCCGTCCACAATCTGTCCCCCCTCATATATCTCTGAACTAATCTCCCAATATCGTCCAACTTGTAATCTTCGATCCTCCCAAGACCTCTTCCTTTACTCCACACCTATCTGACCACCTGCAAGACTTGGCTCGAGCATTCCCCATTCTCTGGAATTTTGCACCCGACTGTCCCTCACACTTGGAACCTTGAAATAGAACCTGAAAACCCATTTCTTCAGAACAGCTTATAGCCTGCAATGACCACAGTGCCACCTCACCACCATTGGGCCCGGTGCTTCACCACTGGACCTGGTGCTCCACCACCATTGAACCCGGCGCTCCACCACCGCCAGAGCAGACCCAATCTACTGTCTCTCTCCCCACTGCCCTATATAATGTAACCCTGCAAGGGCAGGGTCCTCTCTCCCCTATATCAGTCTCACTGTTAGCTTGTTCATTGTATTTTTAACTTGGTTTTTTGTAAGTAACCATTTCTCATGTACAGCACCATGGAATCAATAGTGCTCTATAAATTAATAATAGCAACTTCAGCACATCTAGGATATTTTTCATATATTCCTAAAGATGCACCACGCTATACTAAACATATGACCAGGTATTTGACTGCACCACCTCAGATATAATATCTGTAACTACAATATTAACCCTCTCTATATACCTCACAGGACATTATCCTGAATGTTCATTAATTCTTATGATCCCAGGACAACTGATATGAGGCACCTAGGTAACTTACTGAAATGGTTTAACCACCAAGAATATACTATTTCTCTCTTTTTCCTTTTCGGCTTTCGTTTACATCTTTTTCCCTTTCTTTATAGCTATCGGGTTATCCTTAGAAGCTACCTAAACACAGCCCTTATTTGAGGGCCATCTCACTCTACTCTGAGGTATTCACCTATTACAGTACAATGTGATAAGCAATTCTTTTTCGTTATATATCTATGCAGTATTAGTCATACACCATTTAATTTTCAAACCCTTTTATTTAATTTGTTTTCCCATATTGTTGTACAAAACAAGCCACGTACCCTTTCATGAGTGATGGTTCTGTTATTTATGATACTGTATCATTATTGTTTTCAGATACATATTTTTGTCTCTATTTTTGTTATTTCCATCAGCTGCAATACAACGTGAACAAGGCAGTGTTTGCCGAAATGTTGTAAAAGTTATTCCGTTCTTTTGTGAATGAGACAAAAATAAAGAATTGGACTTGTTTGAATTTCACTTTGTTTTTTTCTTTTCCCTTCTCCTTGAGAGTGTGCCAGAAATAGACTATCAGATTTGTTATCCTTAAGCCACTTTGTAACCAATTTGGCAGTATGTTTCAGGGTCATTGTCTATTTGGAAGACCTATTTCGGCCCAAGCTTTAATTTCGGCTGGCTGATGTCTTGAGATGTTGCTTCAGTATTGCCACATAATAATCTTTCCTTATGATGCCATCCATTTTAAGTGCACTGGTCCCTCCTGCAAAAACAACTCTGACATGATGCTGCCACCACCATGATGCACAGCTGGGATGGTGTTCTTAAGCTTCCAAGATTATCCTTTTCCCTCCAAATGCAACGATGGTCATCATGGCCAAACAGTTCCCTTATTGTTTTGTCAGACCACAGGGTATGTCTTCTGAAATGTAGGTTTTTGTTCTTGTGTGCATTTGCAAAAATAAATCTGGCTTTTTTGTGCTTTTTTGGATTACTGGCTTCCTATGACAGCTCATGTGTATATATAGTACTTGTTTCACTGTGGATAATAACACAATCTTACCAGCTACCCCCATCATCTTCACAAGGTCTATTGCTTTGGTTATTGGTTTGATATGCACGTGTTGGACCAAGCATGTTCATCTCTGGGGCACAGAACCCATCTCCCTTCCTGAGCAGTATGATGGTGGACATTCCCATCTTGTTTGTACTTGCGAATAATTGTTTGTACAGATGAACAAGGCACCTTCTGGTATCTGGAAATTGCACCCAAGGATGAACCAGAATTGTGCAAGTCCTCAATTCTCTTCCTGATATCTTGGCTAGTTTCTTTAGACTTTCCCATGATGCTACACAAAGCAGCAGTGTGCTTCAGGTATGCATTAAAATATATCCACAAATTTGGCTCAAATTAACTCACATGTTCACAGTAAGTTTATCAGAAGCTTGGAAATACATGACATCATATGGGCTGTCCCAAATTGTTTAAAGGCATAGTATTCTTAATGTATGCAGACTTGTGACTTTGCAAAAAGTACGGTAATAAAAATGCCTTTATACATTCTCTCATTACTCTGGAATTTGGCAAATATAAATAATTATGGAAATCCTAATTGACCCAAAACAGAAAATGTTTTTTATACACCATATGTAAACGTCTGGTTTCAACTAGATCTGTGATGGGGTACTTTCAATTTACCTGGCAACCCCCACCCCTTGCATTAATTATGCAATATGGCAAATATGGAAAGATGTAACCATGCACATAAATGTTAGCTTAATTGTATTAAAATTGTTCGAATCTACTTAAGCGAGACCTGCCATTCATCTAAGGTGTATAGGGGACTTCCGCCTTTCACTTAGCAAATGGCTTTGGGGGGGGGGGGGGGGAAATGATCAGGGAGTTTAAATTCAAACGCCCAATACTTTTGGTTTCCAAGAGACAAGACGCTGCCTTTAAACCAGGTCTGTGGAGTCTGTAAAACAAGCCACCAACTCCCTAATTTCCCAGACTCAAACTCCGACTCCACACCTCCCTCTTACATGGCTCATGTTTAAGCAATGAATTTATTGTAGTACAATGGTAACATTAAGCTTTAATCATTATGATAGAATAAGTTGTAATAGTAATATTTTGGATATACTGCATTGAACTACTGTGCCCAATTTATTATACATTTTAGCACTCGGAGTCAGTCTATTTTCTACGGACTACGATTCCAAAACTCCGGCTCCACAGCCCTGCTTTAAATATCTTTCTCCGGTGCCTATTAAAAACAAATGAATGCTGACAGGAGATATCTCGCTGACCACATTGAATGGGCTTTTTATTTATTTATTTATTTTGTTAATTTAAATGTGTGTTTGTAAAAAAAATAATTATGCACAAGAGATGGCCACTTTGCCCAAGTCCCCATACCCTTGTGCTTCCTAAATTCAAAGGTTAGCAATTTGAAAAAAAGGTGTGTCACAAACCGCTTTATACTAGAAATATACTGGAAAGATAATTAGCACAAATACGGTCTTATCAAATTCTACACAGAAAAATGATAAAAAAATGAAGCCCCCTTTAAGGGTTTGTCGAACAACCCCATTGAAGCCGTCCCCCGATGCTGCATCTACCGTGATATGGTTTTGATAGAAGAGTGGTTCAAAGCCCACTGAAAAAGGGCGATCCACTCGCGTATTAATAAAATTTTTTAAAATTTTACAGTTTCATGAAAAATTTTCCCCTTTCTTGGAAAGGGTTTTAAATGGTATGAAAAAGGTTTTAACCTTCGTTTTTTAAATCATAAACTCCCTTTTTTTTTTAAAAGGGGGTTAAAAATGATTTTTGAGAGTTCTGTGCAAGAATGAAAAAATTCAAAAAAATCTTTTGTAAAGTCTTTCTTAACTTTTTTTGGGTTTTTTGGTCTTTCATCCTAAACACAAAACACAGAAAAGGGGAAAAAAAGGGGTTGTGGGAAAAATCAAGGAAAAAATCTTAAAACAAGATTATATAAAAAATTTTAAAATTAAATTTTGAGGTGTTTAAAAGGAAATGAAAGTGTCATTAGGGGCTAAAAAAATGTTCGGGGATGAAAACCCCTTTTCACTTAATTTTGTGTTATGAAGCAACAATTCACCCCCCTTTGGATAAAAAGTCATGTAGGAAATTTTAAGTTTAAAATGACAGAGGACAAAAAAAAAAAATTAATAAAAATTAGGGGGGGATTTTTGTGAAGTAAAAAAGTAGAAAAAGCTGCTGTCTGATTATGGAGAGCGGCAGTGTGGGGATGCATGAAAAAAACATCTCACCCCAAAGGGATCAGTCTCCGGTTGGCTTCCTGCTGGAATGTAGATTAATTAGTGCATAATAAAAAGAAGGAGATGCGGGAATTTGGATCCCAAAAAAATTCTTATCAAGGGGCCCTAGGTTAATTTTTATTGTTTTTCTGTTTAAATGGCTGTAAAGTTTTTAAAAAATGATTGGTATTTCCCCCGGGTTGATTAATAGCCTAGACATCGTTGGGGGGGGGTCCAGGCATTACATGAAGGATTGCAAAGGAACTTTTTTTTTTAAAGTATTTTTTCACAATTCCTCCCCCAGTGTGGTTTGGGGCGCAATGAGTGCAGTTTTGTGCACTATAAATTTGGGGGGGTGGTGGGTGAACGGAGCTGTCAGTTTTGTGAGGGCAGCTCAGTTCTCCAACTAGTGCTGAGGGATCTGACCATTGATGGTAGTTGGCGTGCTGTTCAACTGAAAGGGGAGATGAAGGGCTTTTCAGGTCCCCCCCTTTCTTGTGAATGCCCATTTTAGTGAGCAGTCATTTCCCAGACCAGCTATTAAATTTTTTCATTGGTGTATGTAGGCTCCTTTTATTGGTTGTGTTTATTTTTGTCCCAAAAAATTTTGGGGCCACCCCCCGCCATCCGTTTCTGTTCGCTGTTTAAATTCTGTAGCAGAAAAAAGGTAAATCCCAATGTAACAACCTTTGTAATGTAAATGCAGTTTTTTGTGTGTTAATGTGGTTGGGAAAAAAACGGGGGATTGCCCCCATTACTTTTGTTTTTCCCCTTTAGTCATATACATTTTTGGTTTTGCCCCCAAAATTTTTTGGTGTAGCTACCATTTTAAAGGGATTCAAACTTTTTTTCGGGAAAAAACTTGCTGTAGAAAAAAGGCAGAGTCACAACCCAAAGGGGGTTTTGGGGAACCTGTGGAATCCACGTTTTGAGAAAAGGGGGGAAGACTTGGCCCCGAATAGCCCCGCAGTTTTCCAAAAAAGAATTTCGGTATGTTCCCCAGTATCCCGTTTAGAGCCCAAAACGGGCCCCCTTTTGATAACCCCAACCCCCTGAGTTTTAAGTCTTTTGAATGCAGTGGTGCAAAAAAAATTTAAAAAAACAAATGAAGGGGCCCAAAAAACCTTCCCCACGGGAGCGACGTTTAAACCCCCATTCTGATTTTAAAAAAGGGGGCATTTTTCTTTCAGAAAAAGTATATACGACAAAAATAAGCCAAAAGATCTAACAGGTTGTGATGCCCCCAAACAAAGCAGAAATAGCACACTTTTAAGGGGGTTTAATCAAGCCCCCAAAAACATAGCTAAGTTTTTCTTTGCTCGGGGGCGTCCCAAAAACTTGTAAGAGATATGTGAAAAAAGGGATGGCGGGGGCTCCTTTAAAAAGCCATCGAGGTTTCGACCTTTTTATAGCAAGGAGTTAGACTTTTTGGTTTTAAAGTGAATAAAAAAGAGTTGTGAAATGCCAAAAAATCAGGAATTAATAAAGTATCCGACAGGGTTTTTTTTGTATGGTTTTAGGAAAACTTGAGTTTTAAAGGTTGTTTAGAAGCTATGAAATTTGCTTTAAATAAGAAAATTGTTGATTTCCAAAACAGTGACAAAAAGTTCAAAAACTCGTGGAATGAGTGATTGTTTTTAAAACTTTTTTTTTATTCAAGTAAATTTATAACCATTATTGATATAATTGTGTAAACGAGTTCTTTAAAACAGTTGCCCAAAAAATCCCCCCCAAGGTAAAAATTAAAAACTTGATATTTAGGAGGGGGAATGGAAAAAAAAGGATCACCCCCAAAAAGGAAAAAGGGGCAGCAAAGGTTTTCCAAAAAAAAGTAAAGTAATGGATAAATGGGGGTGGGGGGGAAAAATTTTAGTTTTTTTTTTTAAAAATTTTTTTTTCCCCAAAAAAATTTTGAGAAGACCCGATCAACAGGAAAAATATTAAAAAACCCCCCCAAGTGTGGGAAAAAATTGAAATCTAGAAGTTCCCAAAAACTCCCCCTGGGAGACTCGTTTTTTTTGCTTATCGGGGGTGAACCAAAAAAAAGTTATTTTAAGATAATGGAGTTTATCCTATAAAGAGTTCCTCCGTTTCCCCTTTTTAAGCTCTGTGGCCGCTATCAAAAAAAGGGGGGTTTTTTTGGAATAAAAAATTTTGGGGGGAAAAAGGTCCACCCAAAAAATTTTTAAAAACCCCCCAAGGGCCCCTTTGGGGGTTTTTAAAAGGGTACCCCCCAACGTCCTGATTAAATTCCCCCTCGATTTTCCCGAATTTCTTATTTGGACACCCCACCAAAAATGAAAACCCCCCCCCTTTTTTCCACATCCCTTTTGCATTTTGGGGAAAAATTTATTTGTTACATTTTTGGGAAAATTTTTTAAAAAGGGGGCCCATACCCGTTTATTGTTTTTTCTTTAGTTGTTTAGATTAATTTGAAGGGTGCTTTTCCTTTTTTAATAGGCCCCGTCCATGTGTTGGGGAGGCACTTTCATTACCAACGAAAAATTTAAGGTGGGTCAGATTTTCTTTATGATTTGGGAAAAAGTATGCGACTTTCAGTGTAATTTTGGGAAAAAAAGCTGCTTTAAAAAGACCATAGATCCAAGAAAAAAAAAAAAAACAAATTTCAAAGGGGGAATGCGTTTGACGCATGTGTTTTGCAAGTTTCACAAAAAACGCCCGTTGAAACTTTTTTGGTTTTCTTTTGAAAAAAAAAATTTTTTTTTTTTTATATGGGGGTTTAGGAAGCATGCGGGTTTGGGATGGTACAATATGTCCCTGCTTTAAAAAATGAAAAAAAAAATGAAAAAATTCCCCTAAAAAGGGCCCAAAAGGGGAAAAAAATTTTTTTAAGCTCTTCAAAAATGGTTTACACTAAAATTTTTTGCATTTTGACGCTGCCCCATAGAAACCCCACGCATCGGATCCAAAAAGATAGAATCAAATCCCAAAAAATTTGGGACCCCTTTCCCCACATTTTGCGGGATCATTTTGGGCCCCGGGCCCCCCTTTTCATTGCTCCTTCTGCCCCCCTTTCCCCTGTATGTTCCCCCCTGGTGCCCCCCCTTCCCCCCTGGTGCTCCCGCTTTCCGGCCGGTACCCCCCTCCTCCCCCTTTTCCCCCCAAAAAACCCAAAAAATAAAAAAATTTATTTCATGTCCACGTTTTCCCCCCGGGGTTCCGCTGTATCTTCTCATCTAGGCCCCCGCGTGATGTCACAGTACAGACCGGTTATGGCGGCCCTTTAGGAGGTTTTGTGGAAAAGGGGGGGCCTGGGACAGGTGGAATAGATGTTTTTTTTATTTTTAAAACCCCCCTTACTTAATTTTACTTCCAAAATGTATTTTTTAAAATTTTGGGGAAAAATAAAATTGATGGTTTTGGGCTTTTAGTGTTTTTGAGTGCTCAGTACATTTTTAAAATTTTGGGGCCGAGGAGACATCAGATGTTTCCTCGGATTGTGCATGGGGGCCCCCTTTAAAAAGGGAAATTTGGGTGGATTTGGCAAAATTTCCCCCTTTTATCTGGGCCCGAATCCGTTTTTTTTTGATTTTTTTTTCGGATGCCCAAAAATTTGGGGCATTTTTCCCCCACTTTTGACCCCGGGGAAAAAAAAGGACAAAATCGGTGGGGCACGATTGGGCCCTTTTTGTGAAAAAACCCCCAATGGTCCATCTCTAGGGTCAATGGGGCCCCAAATTTTTTACCCAAAAGTTTCCCATTTCAAAAAAAATTTTTTTGGGAAAAAGGGGTAAAAGGGTGCAAGCCCCCAAATTTTCCCCCACCCAAAGGGGGGTTTGACCAACTTGCTGGGGGAAAATTTAAAGGGCCCCATTAAAAAGAAAAAACCCTGTTTAGGGGTATTTACTTTAAAGTTTTCTGCATTGTCTTGATGGGGAGGGCTCAACCCCAAAAAGGAAAAGTGCAGGGTAGATAAAGGATGAATTTGGGGTATGATAAAAGGGAAAATTTTGGAATCTTGTAAAGTTGGGGTAAATTGGGGGGAAAAAGGGCCATCTAAGGTGCTTTAACTGCAGTTTTTTCATGTCAGTGTCATCAGATTTGTCTGCCAAAAAAAGGTGTGTCTCCAAAATCAGAACAGGTGTCCCCAAAAATTTAATTTAGTTTTTCTCTTTCAAGTTCCCCTCCCGGTTCCTCTCGGGTTTTGGCAACAAATCTGGGTGGACCTGATCAGTGAAAAAAATTCATGTGAAAAAAGTTAAGAGTTTTCAAGCGTTTCTTAACCTGAAATTTCCCCCCCAGTTAGAGAAACCCGAGTAGTTTTGGTTGCTTTTAAAAAATGTATTTTTAAAGGGGGGGGAAAAAGGGACACTGTCATGCCTCAACACAGAGGTGTTTGGTTCACGGATGCGGAGTGTCATGTGTGTTTTTTGTGAGTGTGGGGGAGTGTGGTGAGTGGTGTCTGTAGATTTTATGGGGGTGTGTGGTGAGAGCGGTGTTTGGGGGGTGAAAAAATATTTTTTAAAAAACCCAAATGCTGTGGGAAAAATTTTAAAAATTTTGGGGGTTTTAAACCGCATATTAACCCCCTTTGCAGGCCCCTTTCGTGGTATTTCAGCACCGGGCTGCAGAAGCGGAATTAGCTAGGTCTAAATGTTAACCCGCTGTTGTGTGGTGCCAGCATGTGCCAAGGGGGTGTCCACACTCCCCGAAGTGGTGAATGCCCCCCGGGGGCGAGGGTTTAATCCTAAAAGGGTAATTGTCGCTTTTAAAAAAATTGGGTGCCCCTTTCCCTTTTTGGGCGTGAAAGAGTTATGCTGCGTTCCCATCGCAGTCAAACCATGGCCTCCTTCTATGA
>JARQOC010000002.1:533839954-533944435 GCA_033576535.1 Allobates femoralis | reverse complement strand
CGGTTAACTCAACTAAAAACTGTATTATTCAGGTCATCTGGTCTACAATTCTGCATCACCGTTGTGTCTATATGCAAGCTGAGTAACAAGACGTAGGTGCCCTGGGTTAGTAATACAGTATTTACATCCATACAGGGTATACATGGCGTATTTTCTGGAACGTTGTATTGGCCTAAGCAATAAGAAATGTGTCTGCTGTGTGATATCTGATGTTAGTTTTTCATGCAAGTCTGCCAACTATTTGATAAATGCAGAATTTGCTAAAATAAACATTTTCTCTGTTTACTCTGGCCACGGGTAAAATATGTGAAAACCCGTGGGGAATGAGAGATATAGTTTCATTCTTTCATTATTTTGTGAGTAAGTCTACCCTGGAGCTATTAAAAATAAAATCAGTGCACTGTTATCATTAGAGATAACGCAGCATCAAAGCTGGAAAGGACCAAGAACATTCTCAAGGACTTGGCTTTTTAAGTTTCATGGGGTCCGGCAGTGAATTAAGCTGTGAGTGCCATCTAGTGGGAAACTGCAAGACTGCAGAAATGAGGCCAAATGCATTTTAAAAGGAAAACCTGGAAGTCACCTTCAATTTAGCCTTATTGGAAAATAAGATCAGAAAATTGGCATCAAGCACTCAACGCCCCGAGTCAATGGCAAGCATCAAACAAGAGCAGGTGGAGTTCTGCAAATTGGGTCATTTACAATTGGCTGCAGATTACCATCATCTACTGTTAAGTTTTAGGTTATTTTCTATTGCGGTACAGTGGCCTTCCAACTACAAAGGAACAGATGGTAATTTATTCAACTACTTCCTGTTTAATTAAAGCAGCTGTCCCATTGCCGGCACTTTCCATTCACGTCCATATTTGAGTTGGTGGTGCCAGAGCTCATCTACATTACTGGCAGATTGAGGTACACCGCAAACTACAGCTAAATATTACCATGCCACAAAATGGCCAACTACTGTCACTGCTCCCTGCTGCTAAATGTTGGCGGAGACTGTGAAAGAAGATGGAGGGCTTTTAGACAATCTTCACAAATAAAAATGACTGCAAACAGCAACGTCATGGTGAATGTCTGTGCGCCGACACTTTCCAGGCTTCACACACTGAACAGAATAATCAACAGAACTCAGCAATTATCCTGCACACAATGGAGACACTTCGTCAGCTTCATCTCAGCCGACTTCAAAGTGCTGAACAAGCCAGGAAGAAAAGACGAATGAGTCTGCTATCATGGGCTCATTATAGGTCTATATTGTATCGGCCAGTCTGTAGCATGAACTAGTCCTGGCAGACGTGCCAATCATTGACACATTCCACCTGGACATGTATTTAATGAATAAACAGATATTCTTCACTTCTGTACATTAGAAGGCCCTGTGCACACAGTGCGGGTTTGATGTATTTTTGACTGCAGTTGTCACAAAACTGAATGGCAATCCTTACCTTGGCAAAGTCAATGAGAATCCTGACGTTTTCTGCTTATTCATCCCTTACAGATTTGGTGCAGAAATAAATCAACATGTCAATTCTGCAGCAAATCTGCATCTCATGTCAAAGGATTCTCAAAAACCGCAACGCGTTTTACTGACGTTTGTCACAAAATTGCAGGCCAAACCTCATACCAGTAAAGTAGAATAATGAGAAATCTGATATTTGTGCACTTGTCCCTTTTCCCTTGCAGTTTGGTGCAGAATTAAATATGCAGCAGGTCAATTTCTGCAGGATTTTTCCATCCCCAAAATGCATGAAAATGTGTCAAAAACGGATTAGACATATGTACACAGTAGTCCCAGTGTCCCCCATGTGATGTATAAAGTTGATAATTTTGTGCGGCCCCTTAATGATGGTAGAAATTTCCAAATGACACCCAGCAGAGAAAAGGTTCCCCACCCCTAATACACACCACATAACATACACATATACTCACATTTAATGAAAAAAGTCTATTATTTGGAACTCTTCTTTAAAGGGATCCTGTCACCTCCAAAATGCCACCTAAGCTAGCAAAACATGTCCCTGCAGCATCCTATCACTAATCTCACACTCCTTTTGTCTCCTAAAAGCATCCTGTGAAAGTGCATAAAAACGTTTTAATACTTACTTATTAGTGATTATAATTAGCAGGGGCTATATTCTTTAGCCCTTAGGGCGTGTTGTTTTGAAGCCTGAAAGATCCACCCTCTCTCTCTCTGTCTGTGCTGCTGTGATGTGGAGCTGAAGGCAGGACTAATGATTTGCATTCTGTGAGTGATAGAGAGGGGAGAGGGTAAAGCCTGCACAAGCAGAGCACACAGACAGAGAGAGGGTGGATCCTGGAGCCTGCAAGACAACATGCCATGAGGGCTAAAGAATATAGCCCCTACCACTAATGAGTAAGTATTAAAACATTTTTATGCACTTTCACGGGATGCTTTTAGGAGACAAAAGGAGTGTGGGATTAATGATATGAAGCTGCAGGGACATGTTTTGCTAGCTTAGGAGGCGTTCTGGAGGTGACAGGATGCCTTTAAGGGGGATGCATCACTACATTAGTGCTATTGCCCCTTTAAAATCATTAGGAGTCAGAGATTTAAGAAGTATGGGAGAACCTCTTACATTTTTCATCTATTCAAGGCAATGTTACGTTTAATTTATCACCTGCACCCATGGAACCTATAGTACTAGTAACAACAATGAAGACAAATATAAAACAGAAAATATGATTTTAGAAAACCATATAGCAGCCCTCTCGAAGAATCATTCGGCTGGTTTCATCATTGAAGGAAGCGTTTGACGCAGCACTATATAATTAAGAGGTTATGGAATAAAATGGTTTGTTTATGAGAAAATGTTTCTCTAATTTCCTGAATAATAGAAAAACACCTGGAATCTGAGAACTGTTTGTATCCAGACGTGCCAAATAAATAACTACATACCAACAACAAAAGTAGGCTTATACTTACATACTGGCACGCTGAAGTACTTCACTATGATCCAAGATAATGCATTAAAGAGATTTTCCACAACTGATGTGACACTCTTTAATTTGTCCTAACTCTTCCGAAAACTTTCCTAATATACTCCTGTAAGCTGATCTCTCCATGATACGTATATATGAGTGACACACTATACCATCTTAGGCACAGGAGCCCAGGTCACATGTACCATACCTTGGCTTAGATTACACAGACACTATTACCCAAGGGAGCGACAGTGATCCAGACCTTGACAGGTCGAAACCTCTGTCACATTACCTTGTCACAACCACCCTTGCACTCCTGCCTATTGTTTATATACTGTGATGTGCCAACCGGTTATATTGAAAGAGGCAGGTATGTATCGCACAGACAGAAGTCAGCTACAATCTAAATCCAGGATGGTTTGCTGGGACTTGCTGTTTCACAAGCCTTTATAGTTTGTTTAGCTCTGAATTAAGGGATGGTCAGAAGTGATGGGAGGGACAGGCCAGCCACATACCTCCTCCTCCCATGGGTGTGTTCCTGCTGATATCATGCAACTTCTCCCTGGTCACATTTATATAATGTCAGCACGGTCCTATATGCTGCTGACTTCCCTGTTGAGCAGATGGTGTGGTTGCAAAGTGCGAGGGCTCTAAAGCTGGGAAGCTATCATCCTACTGGGATGCTGGACTGACAGGAGTCAGTCAGAAGCCGATGACAGATCCTGGTTGGTGGTTCCAGTGAGGGAGCTGTCCCAGATATCCGGGCTGTCAGGGGACAGTGTATGGAGCAGCCATTCACCTGGAAAGGTAACCTCAGAGACAAGAGGTTGTATACTGACTGTGGTCAGTGTCTGGAAGGTGAAATTCCTCCACTGCGTTAACACAATAGCAAAGGTATCCGAAAACCGTATGGGTGCACTCTGTGACTGAGATGAACGGTGTGTCATTTCATAATGCCAAAAGTAGGCGTATGTTTAAGGCTGGGTTCACACTGACGTTCCCCTCCGCAGCGTTCTGCGGAGGGGAACCGCCATGTGTGCGCAGCCAGCGCAAGCCCCTATCTTTATAATGGGAGCGCACGGTGCTGCGATTGACTGTGCAGGACCGTGTGCTCCCATTCACTCCCATATGTTATTTGTACGCAGGCGGATGCCTGCGCACAAATCACACACTCTCCTCCGCACCAGGAATGCAACATTTCGCGTCCCTGGTGCGGAAGAGAGTGTGTGATGTGTGCGCAGGCGTCCGCCTGCGTACAAATCACATATGGGAGTGAATGGGAGCGCACGGTCATGCGCAGTCAAGCGCAGCGCCGTGCGCTCCCATTATAAAGATAGGGGCTTGCGCTGGCTGCGCACACATGGCAGTTCTGCGGAGGGGAACTCCAGTGTGAAGGCAGCCTAATTTGCACAACATGGTTTATGTAAGATAATAAACCAGATATGGACTTATTTAAAATGAAGAAACTGTTGGTATGTTAAAATACCGCTGCCAAGTGAGTGTCCCCCAACACACTCAGCGATCGCTATGTCACAACACGAATATCTTGATTTAAAAGCAATTATTTTAAAGCATGAAATAAGAGTTCAAAGTGATTTTCTCCTCATCTTCGCTCCCAGAAAGGCAGCAGTGCACCCACAGTGATGTGTCCCGCTCAGTTTGTAGGTCATTGGTCTCCGGACTGGAAAGATCAAAGCTAGACAATGAATAAAGATATTTACTAGCCTCAGAGAGATAATCTTACAGGAGCAGGGTAGGTGCAGAAGTATATCAGGAAAATGTTAGGAAGATTTAGGACAAAAGTAAGGTTATCACATTAGTACTGCAAAATCTCTTTAAATATATACTACTATATGTATACAGGAACATTTTTGGATTTTTATTACTGAACTCTGATCAGAGTAGTATATAAGAGATCCCAAAATTTGTAGGGTTACGCAATCTACACACAGGTATATATAAGCACAATGAGTAGATTCATTTTACAGGCTGACACAATGAGTTATGTATAATTAAAGAGACATCCTCAAGTTGTCTCTTGAGCAGAACACAACTTTCCAGTGATTTTCACTTCTTGGTTTCTGATAGGGAGGGCAATTCTTCTTGAGTGACTTTTCTGGTGAGCAGCAAAGCTGTAGTATTAGTAGATTTACACATCTCAGCACAAGTTCTGCTATAAAACATTCAGATATCAGTAGTTTGTCCTAGAATGCACACTGCTATCACTGTATTTATCCACAGAGACTAATGGTGGGGTTACACGTTCCGATATCGCCGCGATATCGGAGGCAACGCCGCGGGAGCGCGCATTTTTTCAGCCCTTTTCCCGATATCGCATCGCCGGTTTACACGCTGCGATATCGGGAAACAACGTCCCTCCGATGTGTACGCCCACCAACCCAGTAACGACCATTTGACATGGGAGTTAATGGGTGAGGTGCGAGTACAGATCGAAGTTGGGCTGTCACATGCTGCGATGCTGGTACAACGGCCTTGCGATATCGGGGAGTTGAATAGCTCTGCTATTCAACTCCGATATCGTTTTGGCATCGTTCCAGCATCGCGTTGTACGCTCAAACCGTACAACGCGCACACGATATCGGCTGCAACTCGCGACCCACGTGACTTTTTGTCGGCGTTGGGTCGGAGTTGGAGGCCGATATCGCGGCGTGTAAACCCACCATAAAGGCCCAGTCTCCCATAACGACGGATCAGCGATCCCGATCATGATGTGCAGAGATCGCTGGTGTGTCGTTTACACATCGCTGGTAAGATGTCAAACAGGCATCTTACCAGCGATGTAAAAAAAACGACGCACTAGAGATCCAGAATTATACAGAGGTCGTTGTGAATTTTCTCTCCATAGCATAGCATTGAGATCGTTGCTCATTATCTCTGTCAAACATAACGATGTAGCATTCCCAGCGGGAGCACAATGACACAGGAATGACCCAGAGCAGTATGTAACGATCAACGATCTCACAGCAGGGGCCAGATTGTTGGTGCGTGTCACACAGAACGACATTGCTATTGGGATCGCTGTTGCGTCACGAAATCCGTGACGCAACAGCGATCTCGTTAGCGATGTCTTTGTGTGTGACAGGGCCTTAAGAGAGCATATTTGAACAGACACACTCATTAGGGCAGTGAGAGCCATGATTAGGAGAACTGCTGTTGGGAATGCTGCAGGGGGCAGATTATGCAAGAATTATGCAAGCTCTGGCAAAAACTATAGAATCACCTGGCTCGGAGGATGTCCATTCAGTTGTTTAATTACATAGAAAAAAAAAGCAGATCACAGACATGGCACAAAACTAAAGTCATTTCAAATGGCAACTCTCTGCCTTGAAGAAACACTAAAAGAAATCTTGAAAAAAAAAATGCTAGCCAGTAACGGTTACTTTTGTAGACCAAGCAGAGGGAAAAATTATGGAATCACTCAATTCTGAGGAAAAAATTATGGAATCATGACAAACAAACAAACAAAACAACTCTCAAATACATTACTGTATTTTGTTGCACCACCTCTGGCTTTTATAACAGCTTGTATTCTCTGAGACATCGACTTAATGAGTGACAAACAGTTCTCATCATCAATCTGGCTCCAACTTTCTCTGATTGCTGTTGCCAGATCAGCTTTGCAGGTTGGAGCCTTGTCATGGATTATTTTCTTCAACTTCCACCAAAGATTTGTAATTGGATTGAGATCTGGACTATTTGCAGGACCATTGAGCAGATGATTGATAAACCGCATCTATGTGTCTTCTTTCAAGGAATGTTTTCACAGTTTTTGCTCTATGGCAGGATGCATTATCATCTTGATAAATTATTTCATCATCCCCAAACATCCTTTCAATTAATGGGATAAGAAAAGTGTCCAAAATATCAATATAAACTTGGGCATTTATTGAAGATGTAATGACAGCCAGTTATCTATATAAATCTCATTGGAACGACACCAAATAAAAGTTCCAGAATTATCACCTTGCCCAATTCAGATTTGTGATTCATCACTGTAAATCACTTTCATCCAGTCATCAATAGTCTACGATTGCTTTTCCTTACCCATTGTAACCTTGTTTTTTTCTGTTTAGGTGTTAATGATGGCTTTTGCTTAGCTTTTCAGTATGTAAATCCCATTTCCTTTAGGTGGTTTCTTACAGTTCAGTCCACAGACATTTACTCCAGTTTCCTCCCATTCGTTCCTCATTTGTTTTGTTGTGCATTTACGGTTTTGGAGACATATTTCTTTAAGTTTCCAGTCTCGATGCTTTGATGTTTTCCTTGGTCTACCAGTATGTCTCCCTTTAAGAACCTTCCCATGTTGTTTGTATTTGGACCAGATTTTGGACACAGCTGATTGTGAACAACAACATCTTTTGCAACACTGCGTGTTGATTTACCCTCTTTTATGAGTTTGATAATCCTCTCCTTTGTTTCAATTGACATCTCTCTCGTGTTGGAGCCATGATTCAGGTCAGTCCACTTGGTGCAACAGCTCTCCAAGGTGTGATCACTCCTTTTTAGATGCAGACTAACGAGCAGATCTTATTTGATGCAGGTGTTAGCTTTGGGAATGAATATTTACAGGGTGATTCCATAATTTTTTACCTCAGAATTGAGTGATTCCATAATTTTTCCCCTGCTTGGTCTACAAAAGTAACCGTTATTGTCTAGCACATTTTTTTTTCAAGATTTCTTTTAGTGTTTCTTCAAGGCAGAGAGTTGCCATTTGAAATGACTTTAGTTTTGTGCCATGTCTGTGATCTGCTTTTTTTCTACAAAGTTAAAGAACTGAATGGACATCCTCCGAGCCAGGTGATTCCATAATTTTTGCCACGGGCTGTAGAATCAGCTTGTCAGGATCTGAGAGTGAGGAGGGAGGTGAGCAGATAACTGCTGTATAAACGTTAAAGGGAGTTGTGCCAGGAATAATTGTACATTCATTTTAATTAATAGATCTTAATATAAAAAGAAGTTCCACAAATGGATGTGTTAAAAAAAGTTCCTTAATGTGACTTAAATAGTTAATCCTTCATTTAAAGTATCATAAAGTACTGTAATTGCTGTTAATACACTGTGTGACCATTTCAACATGAATAATTTGGTGAAATGTCATCTTTATCTCTTATTTTCTGCCATATATCTCTGGCGTATTACTGGGGTTGTGCCACAAACAAATTGTACATTTTAATTAATATTTTTATTCACAATTGGATGTGTTAAAAAAAAAATTCTGTCCCCAGGTATTCTTATAATGTGTTCTTATGTAATGTATGTGTCTGACCATGCAAGAACAGGTTGGATATAGCACAGCTCCTGGACAGGGAAGGAAATAAGAGTATACCAACATTACAGCTGGTGGTCAAAGCTGACTCTCTCTGTGAAGTAAAACATGTTTTTAAACAGGCAATGACATATTTTTTTCATTACAGAAAGAATCACTAGCGATCCCCAACTGTAATGTTTGTATACTTCATCCCTTTCCCAGGACCTGTGGTATATCCGACCAGTTGCTGCATAGTCGGACACATCCATTACACAGGGATACATGTATAAGAATATGCATATAATTAGGAAAAATTAGTAGAGTCCTTTGCTGGATTTACTTGGACACATAGATAACAATATCTCAGGACAGGAACATTTTTTTGACACATCCAGTTGTGGAGCTTATTTTATTCTAAGATCTAGTAATTAAAATGTACAATTGTACCATTGTCCATATTTGTTATTGAATGCATATCTCTGTATTTAAAAGCTATGTTCAGTTTTCTGTTCATTTTTGTTGGACATATGTATTAAGACTTTCCAAAATTTTGGAACTGTGTTTATATGTAGAAAATCTAATAAAAAGATGGTTAAAAAAAAAAATAAAAATGTACAATTGTTCTTGGCACAACCCCATTAATGGGCTAGAGAAACATGGTGAGGATATAAGGAGTTAAGGATGACATTTCACCAAATTACTCATGTTGAAATGGTCACACAGTTTAATAACAACAATTACATTACTCAGTGCTTTAAAAATAGGATTACCGTATTTTACGCACTATAAGGCGTACCGGATTATAAGACGCAGTATCAAAAAGGGCCTCCTAAGGCGTCTTGGTCCACATATAAGGCGCACCGGATTATAAGGTGCACCTTATTACCATAAGCTCAGACCCCCCCATCATCCTCTACTAACCCTCTGTAGCCCCCATCATCCTCCACTATCCCTCTGTAGCCCCCCCATCATCCTCCACTATTCCTCTGTAGCCCCCAATCATCCTCCACTATTCCTCTGTAGCCCCCAATCATCCTCCACTATCCCACTGTAGCCCTATCATCCTCCCCTATCCCTCTTTGGCCCTCCATCATCCTCCACTATCCCTCTGTAGCCCCCATCATCCTCCACTAGCCCTCTGTAGCCTAGCCCTCTGTAGCCCTCCATCATCCTCCACACACACACACATACACACACACACACACACACCCATACCCACACCGTGTTTCCCCGAAAATAAGGCATATCTTGTTTGTACCCGCCGTCCCCGCTGTCCGGTGCCCACCGCTGTATTCAGTATGCTGCATTTTCTTATTTCAAAACTGGGCTAGCAGCCACACCGCTCACAGCGCAAGAGCCCTGAGCCAATCGCAGCGCAGGAGCCCTGAGCCAATCACAGCGCAGGAACCGTGACCCAATCAGAGGCTATGGACTGATGTCAGCTGGCCTCAGATTGGCTCATGGTTCCTGCGCTGTGATTGGCGCAAGGCTCCTGGGCAGAGATCGGCACACAGCTCCCGATCTGTGATTGGCTGCTGGGCTCCTGGGCTGTGAGCGTCGCGGCTGCTGGCCTGTTTTTGAAAAAAGAAAATGAGGCATACTGAATACAGCGGTGGGCACCGGACAGTGGGGATGGCGGGTACAAACAAGGTATGCCTTATTTTCGGGGAAACACGGTATATAAGGCGCATTGCACTATAAGCCGCACTTTTGATTTCTTAGAAAATCATAGGCTTTTAGGTGCGCCTTATAGTGCGGAAAATACGGTAGCTATTTAAGTTCAAATGGGCATTAACGAAGAGATTTCTCTGGGGGCGTGTACTTCTTCCTTTTTCTAACACTGATCAATCATATGAAGGAAGCAACACAAAGTTAATCACATGACCCCACAACAGCATTGAGTCTGCTCTCCCCACTGCAGAATGATGACGTGCTGGAACACAGCAGAGCTGAGTGTGATGACCTGATGGCTTACAGCTCACATCTCTGCCAGTCTCATTACAATCACATTTAGTAGTTTTCTCTTTCTACTGCCAGATCTGCCGATCATAAGCAAACATCAAAATACAAGGGGACAATACGTACATACCCCCACTATAGCTTAAAACGCCCTCTATGTGAGACATAATGACACAGCCATTCATCTTGTATAGGGAGGGGTTGTACAAAATAATTGGCAACATTGGCAATGCTAATGTGTATATGGTTCTACCAATAGAGCTCATTTAAATTTGAAAGGAAAGTTATTAGACATGTTTGCAATGAGATTCACCATCTACAGTACTGCCCCTCTCTGACTGCCAGAGATGAGAGCTGAAAGCTGTTAACCACACTCAGTTGTGCTGTGCTCCGGGGCCCATCATCACACTGCAGAGAGAGCAGTTTTCAATGACTCATACTGAGCCCATTCTCAGCTATCGTGAGAACATGATCTTCTCTCCCCAATGTGATGCTGCCTGCTTATTATTGATCTATGTCACAAAGTGGAAAAAGGGCACACCCCCAGTAAAATCTCTCTGGCAATGGCCTCTCTGACTTAACAATATGAACTGTTCAGATAACATATTTTGATCACAAATATCTCTGCAACAGATATTAAAAAAAATTGTTCTGCTCTGCAGTGCCCTTTACGCTGTGTGTCGAGTTCAAATGAAGAAAATTGTGAAAAGTCACCACATATCGCAAAGTAATACATGTGGAAACTAACGCATTTCATGTTGCATTGCATGCCGTATTACAGAGATATTTTTCCCTAGAAGGGTGCCATTCAGTAGACTAGTGCGGCGTTTTGTCCTCACCCCTGGCTGTATTTAAGGGCACAATAGAGAAGTTCAGAAAGAGCCTTGTGGTTCCATGATTCAGAATCATAAGACCTTTACCCCATATCGGAGGGGCAGGCAGATTGGTGTTTCTTTAAAAACACATTTCAAGTATAGAGCAAGTGACAGTTTTTGCTCAAATGGTCCCACTGACCAGCAGACAGTTTTGTTACTTTTACATTAATGGAGGATTGAAGTAAGCTTCCTTTTTACTTGGGGCGGGAAGTGATGCCAATACTTAAAGAGGACCTGTCACCAAACCAGGCATGGTGATCTAATTACAGCACTGGATACAGCATGTCTGCAGCATGCAGACAAGGGGTCCCCCAGCACTTAAGCAGCCCTGTACCCCGAGATAATACAGTTAGAAAACTTACATGCTCCAGCCACTAAGGAGGTGGTTAGGGGCTGCAGCCAAGGGCAGATTCACACCCCCTGCATGTTTAATCTAGCCACTGCTGCCAATCATTCTCTCCCTGTCTGCAGCATTTAAACAGAGGTTTTTTTTCCTCTCCCGTTTAGTCCCGCCCCTCAGGGGCAGGGCTAACGGACTTTCTGGGAGAGAGAAAAAAACCTCTGTTTAAATGCTGCAGACAGGGAGAGAATGATTGGCAGTGGTGGGCAGATTACACAGGCAGGGGGTGTGAATCTGCCCTTCGGCTCCAGCCCCTAGCCACCTCCTTAGTGGCTGTAGCATGTAAGTTTTCTAAGTGTATTATCTCGGGGTACAGGGCTGCTCAAGTGCTGGGGGACCCCTTGCCTGCATGCTGCAGACATGCTGCATCCAGTTCTGTAATTAGATCACCATGCCTGGTTTGGTGACAGGTCCTCTTTTAGACAAAATAACTGCTCTTTAAGATGGACATCTTGCAGGCAATTCAGTCAACCTCTTTTTAGGTTCAGTTCTCCTCCATTTCATGCAATGTTAGATACAAGCCTACAAAATAGATGTAACTTTCCACAAAAGTCCATTTCTTTTTGATCTGCTTTATATTATGAGAAACATACTATGTTTGGCACACAACTGTGTATAAAATCTGTTGACATGATTTCCCTACCCAAGCGTAAGGTTCATATAAAAGGTTTGTTAACTGGGAGGGGGCAATAACTCACATCAGCACTTGAGTTCTCATGCCAGGAAAGGATTAATAGTAGAAACACATTGGTGAGACATAAAGAATAAAAAAACTATTTTTGGCTTCCATTTACTTAGCACTGTACAATTTATTGTACATGTACAGGGCACTGTGCTCATTGCTCTTTATTACATGTAATTAGCGGGGATACATGTAACTGCTGAATACAATACAAAAATGATTTTCTCTTAAAAGGAATCTGTCTTTAAGATCAACCCTCCTATTTATAAGGGCATGGAGGTCATAGTAAGTAAAATAAAATAATACCTTGAGATCAGTGTCCGGCCCATACATCTTAGCAGCTCATTTACATATTCAGAAAATGTGGATTTCTCTGGAATAAGACCTCAGATCGCAGATAGCAAAGTGTAAATTTATTCAACTTCCTATCACCTGTGTGCCCTTATAAAAGGCTTAGGAAGGTTTATCTTACTGAATGATTACCTGTAATGAATAAGGCACATTGCCATATAGGAACAATAAAATCAGAAATATTACAAATACTTATAACAGGTATAGCGGCATGTTGTGCTGTACACAGTATAATCAATTTTCCATTGACCCTATTAACTATTACATGTTTTTCAAAGAAAAACCTTTCCCAGGAACCACACTATCACCCATTTGTGTTTGGTATGTATGGTTTGAATATATGCAGTAGTGCTACCCTACTGAACATTTAAAAGGGTTGACAACTGCATCGCTCATGTGACATAATGCCATGAGATCACCAGGGGACCCAGCGTTTAGAGTAGAGGTCTGAAATAGAAGTATGCTTTTCTTTTCTTATTTGGCATATCAGAGGCAAACAAAAGGGGTTGTCCAACAGTGGACAACCGACTTGAAAAATAAATTATATCCCACGACAATGCCCACAGACTTCTACAAGCAATCAGGACTTTACAAATAAAAGATATAATATCTTACAATTAGTATGGTCAAATGCAGGACAAGTGTTGGCTAGAACATCTCTCAGAGTGTATGGTATGAAGCCCACTTTATGGTCAATAGGGCTAAACTTGGCCAGGAATCTGTCAACCCTTCTGGTGAGTTTTTTACTGGATTGTGGTTTATAGCTCGTACAGTTCACAACTTTGGGTAATGGCCTTTGTTTCTTTTTCTGTTATTTAAGATGATATGAGTAATAGGGTTCATATTCTTCTTTAGACACAGACAAAATAATTGTAGTTGGTACATTTCAATTTAACTCAAAACTGCTCAGCTTTTCTTCGAACTGACCAAAAAGTATCAATACAATTTGTAGTTAGAAAAGGGAGAAGCAAATAGAAGTAAGATGCACAGCAATCACAACCAAAAAAGGCCCAGCATTAGTGGCTAGTCATTGTAAATTTGCAGGAATACTATGGCCATTTATTAATTTTGGTGTTATCTTCAACAAAAATCTTGCACATCTGCACATGTGTGAGGCCCTTTTCAGCAGTGTCAGTGCGCCTCTGAAGTTAGGTGTCCCGGCTTCAGAGAGACACACTATACATAATTGGAAGTTCAGAAGCTGTCATTCGGATCATACACAGTGCACCTGTCTGAAGCCAGGAAGGATATACCCAGCTTTAGAGGCGCACTGGTACTGCTAAAATGAGCCACGCGCATACACAAGATTTCCAAGAGCCGGCCATGACACTAGCTCATGGAAATCATGTTATCACACTCACAGAGGCATGAGAACATGGAAAGAGGGCCGCCTAGTCTGGGAAAACAAAACACTGCACACTCAAATTGGATGCAGTTGTGAAGTCTTTAATAAAGCAAATAAATAAAATTTAGCAGAGCGACAGTATTTGAGGTTTCGACCCGTAGGTTGTTCACAAGGGTCGTTCTTAAGGACTATTCATAAATGTGTAGATTCACTTGTAAAGAATAGTGCTTAAAATTAAAAAAGTCCTGGAGGTATACAATCTGGAGTACATGCTGGGAAAAGGATTCGGGTAACAGAAAAAGTCTGTCTTGGTCTCTGGTTGCAAAAGTCATAGTCAGGGACCCCCAGATGATAACTGGATTAAATAAGGACTATATAGTATGACTTTGGACACATAAGACTAAGAGAAAAATCACTAGAGAAGGACATTATGATAGGAAGAATAGAAGGTGCAAGGGGAATAGGAAGACCAACAACCCAATGGCTTGATACTGTCAAGATAACGGCGGAGAAGACACTGGTGGACCTGTCTCGGCTCGCGCAATATCGATCTTCCTACAGAGCGTTTATCCATCAAGTTGCCATGGTTCAAGATCGAGCTGAAGGACAATAAATAATACTAATATAGTATGACATCCCATAAGCATGTCAGGAATTCAAATCAAATGTCTGGTTTAAATAGGGACTATATTTCAGGAAGTCCCATGAGCATCTCTGGAATCCCAAGAGGATAACAGGTTTCAACAAGGACCTCACAATATTTCAGGAAGTCTCATGAATGTGAAGAGTTCAGCTACATAGGTTACGTATCCTTATGGTTAGATGATAAAGGTAACTCAAGAAACCCTATCCTGGGTGGGAGTCTTATCAAAGTCTTAGTATTGTAGTACCAGTCCCCGACCAGAGGGTTTTAGGAGGAACCTTAGTCCAGCAATCAGCCAGCCATCCAGCCTAGGCGCTGTGTAACAGTAACAGATAGAAAGGGGTAATGCTGCTCATACTAATCAGCTACTGCTGCTTTTATTTTTTCCAATCTACAAGGAGAAAAATGAAAGCCGAGAGGCAATTGCTTTTTTTTATATACTGGGGCACTGATGTTGTCAGTACAATGAAGTCTTAACTACAATTCTGTAAAGTGTATATATACAGCAGACCCCATATAGGTTTTAAAAGTCATAAAATATCTGCATATGGGTAGCTGCATTATTGTAGATTTAATAAACATGTCACTTAATTACATGCTCTTTAATGAGCAGTGGTTTATAAAGTGAATTAATTATTGTCTCATGGCAGGAACTGTCTGGCTGGTTTTGTAAAGAATAGTAATAATATCACCACAGAGCAGCAGGGTATATTGGATTGACTTTTATAGGTCATGTTTAACTTTACTAAGCCATGTGCTATATGTCAGTCCATACTAGACAGGTCTTCCCTCCCAATTTCTCTGGCGCAAAAACTGAAACACAAGCAAGTTCACATCATTTCATACAGGTAGCAATTCAGGATGAGCCACTGGCTTCAATGGAAAAGTAAAGAATTCCAAGAAATGAGAAGTAATATATGATATAAGATATGTGAAGTAATGCAGAGTTAGCCAATTATATGGTCTTTTCCAGCAATAGGTAGAAAGATTATTACAGCTCTGTGCCAAGTTCCCATCTCTGTATTTATTGCGGTAGGACCCTACTTGTTCACCACTGCTCACCATTCTTGGAAACGGTGACCTCCACTGTCAGCAAAGTAGTTAGTACAAGTTCTCATATGACACTACTTCTCTACCTTGCCCAAACCCCATCCAAAAATGTAATGATCTTAAGAGAATACTTTAAGAGTATGTTCACACATTGGGGGAAATATCTGCTGCGGATTTGGTCACAAATCTGTAACAAATCGCAGACAGATGTGTTACTTGAGAAATATCATTGCAGATTTGGCTGCAGATTTTACCCTACTTCATTTACTAAACAATGTATAGGGTGAAATCCACAAAGAATCTGTAAATTGATGAGAATTCTGCAAATCTGAAATCTGCACCATGTTTTTATGCGAATTGTTTCCATAATAACTGAAATTTTGCAGAATCTATTTTCTAATCTGCGATGTGTGAACTGAGCCTTAGACCAACATTCTAGAGACTGCGAGAATACAAGAGATCTTTCAATAATAACATAATTAGCTCCCAAAAATGAAACGTGTAGGAAACCTGAAAGTGTGAAACCAAGAGAGTCTTATATGTCTATGATATTGGTGTCAGATAATATAGCCAACTAGTTGGTAATTATTGGGGGAGACTTGTGTAGGAATCGGAGGGAGATGTCTGTGGTACTGCTCCTTGGTGGAAGGAAGTTGCCATATACAAGATAACAGAGATGAAGAGATGTAGAAAAGACAGCGTCGGACACATATCGTAGATTGTGAGCCATCGCGGACAACGTCCTCTCTCCTTCTATACCTGTATGCCATATGTTGTCCATATTTCTTCTACTTGTCTTTCTATACCCCTTCCACATGTAAAGCACCATGGAATTAATGGCGCTACAATAATCTATTATATAATCACGAATGGGTTTTTTTGCCCCTTCTGAGTCCGCTCGCGCTGCGAGTCAGCGTGGTCATGTGGATATGCCCGAAGCATTGGCCGCGTAGCGGCCATTGCGAGCAGTTCTAAGGCGACTCGCTATGCCCGCGCAGCGGGCATGGCGAGTCGCCTTAGCAGCGCGAAGCATTGGCCGCGAAGCGGCCATTGCGAGTCAGAGACTCGCTCTTCTAGAATCCCGATGCATGTGCATCGGGCACCCAGCTAGTAAATAATAATTGCGAATGGCTTTTTTGCCCCCGGCGTGGTCATGTGGATACGCGCGAAGCATTGGCCGCAAAGCGGCCATTGCGAGTCGTGCGTGGTCATGTGGATACGCCCGAAGCATGGCGAGTTGGCATGGCGAGCGGGCATGGCGAGTCGCCTTAGTAGCGCGAAGCATTGGCCGCGAAGCGGCCATTGCGAGTCAGAGACTCGCCCTTCTAGAATCCCGATGCATGTGCATCGGGCTCCCAGCTAGTAATAAATAATAATAATAATACCTGGACAGAGTTTAGCCTTTTCCCAACAAATATATTTCATGTCCTTACAATGTAACATGTAATCATATACACTGGATATGCACAAAAGGAAAACGCAAGTTGTGAATTCAATATTTCATTAATCTAATTTTTTGCGTTTGAGTACCCAGATGTGGTCCACTGTAGAAAGCTCTGTATAGTGGAAACTACATATAATCTGTCCCATGTGAACAGTTTGTTTCTTGGCAAAGCCCAGAAAAATTATCAGACACGATCTATAAATGGCATAATCAATGCAATAAACATCATAAACTTCAGAATATTACATATTTGGTGAGCTACAAATTTTATGATGAACTCATATGCAATATATTACTTATAGATACTGGCATACTATTGGTAGACCAGTTGGAGTAAATGTGACAAAATACTGTACTTCCTAATGAATGAACTCTAAAAGAATATAATTATCAGTAATGTTATTAATGCAACAACCACAAAAAACGTTTGTCACCTTAACAAAACAAACAATTTTTATCTTTATAGTTAATTTGTTGTAGTCAAGAAGGTGGAGACACTCAAAAGATAAGTCTGCTGGACCTAATCTCAGCCATTCTACCATGTTTCCCCAAAAATAAGACATCCCCCAAAAATAAGGCCTAGTGAGGGTTTTGCAGAACTGCTAAATATAAGGCCTCCTCCTGAAAATAAGATCTACCAAAGTGTTTATTTTTTTGTTTTGTTTTTTTTTAAGCATGCCCGACCAGCAGAAGACCAGGGCATACAGCTGTGATTATATTTACCGAAGCCCGCCCGCTGCCATTGTCCCGGTGACTGCCGCTATATGGTATTCCATCGTGGCCAATCAGAGGCCAGTAGCCAACGTCGGCAAATGACGTTACATGCGGGCCCCTGATTGGCCAGTGGTTGCTGGCCTCTGATTGGCTGGCGGCTTTCCGTACATCTATGGCAACTGAGCCAGAGAGCTCATACCATACATACAACACAGACTGTGGACGACTGGTGAGAAAAGGTGTGTGTAGGTATGTGTGTACAGTGTGTGTGTGTGTGTTTTTTTTGCAGGCACCGTAATGGGCATATTGGGGGCCGCAAGGGGATGAAGGGGGATTCAAGGGAATGATGGGGATCATGGAAAAATAAGACATTCCCTGAAAATAAGACCTAGTGCATCTTTGGGAGCAAAAATTAATATAAGACACCATCTTATTTTCGGGGAAACAGGGTAGCTTTTTTGATGACCATGAGGACAGAATTGATAGATGATTTTGGGATGAAGTATTCCACAAGAATGGCAGGGATTAGGGCATGGTCATCTTTGACTGAAAATCTGTAGTCTAATATGCTGTAGTGCCCGGCTAAAAATAACAAATGTCACCTGAAAAAAAGGTTGAATGGAGCACAGAATATCATATTTTGGATTTACTTTGGTTTATTGAAATCAATGGCCCCTTCAGGGAAAATGGGGAACATTTGAATTCCCTTTCTTGGAGGCTTTACAGACTAAATCATCCCATGAATACTGAGGAGGACCACGTGGCGAGATCCCAGCCCAAACAAGCACAAGTGGAACAGTCAGCTAGCGGGGACATCTTGAGAAGCGAAAATCTTCGTACAGGTTTCTTCTATTTTTTTGTATAATGAAAAGTTAGGAAGATTTCACTTGTGCTTCTGTACAATATACTCATTTACGTGCATTTTCCTTTTCAAGATCTCTGCTTGCTGACAGTAAAAGAGAACATTCTTGCTAACATACAAAAGCTAAAAACTTAGAAAAACAAAGTTTCCAATACACCTTAAAAACTACATTTGCTTTGACAATGACATATGACTAGAAGATCGAGATGACCTGTACACAACAGGCAGCAAATAAAGTGTTTTCATGAATACTATATGAAAACTGTGCACAATGTAATGTGCATTCTTGTTAATGTTCAAAATATATAAGCTCTTTGTAATTGTGCCCCTGGAATGTCATCTGTCTTGAGTTATGCCCACCTGGGATCATGTTGTGATCAGCAATGTGGGCAGATTACTGGAACTGTAAAAACCTTACTTTCTTTGTAATTGACATGTAAACTGTTTGAAGTTTCTCATTAAGTCCTTTAAACAAATGAGGTGCAGATGTGTCAAGCTCAAAGTACAGTGTAAGTAAATTAGGTCACAAAAAAAGCCGTAATCTAAATGTTATCTAATATAAAATGCAGGAACTGGTAAAAGGGCAATGTCTAGAAAACGAACTCTATATTCTGACTGCTACCTTTTTATGCTTCATTTCCCTCTGGAGCCTCCCTAAGAGATCACTTTCAGGAAAAAAGGGAAATTTTATGTAATAAAACCAAAGAACTGAAACCATTTATTCCCTAAAGAAACCGAGTAAACAAGGCAGCTCTCTGTGTAGTTCTACCAGATGAGAAAAAGGTGAGCGACAAGTAGACTTCCTAATTCTGGTGAATAAAATTATTACATAGACATGAATGCAAAAATGGGATCATTGTAAGTCAAGACGGTGGTGATACTAATATTAAAGGGGTTGTCCACTGCCCGGGGAACCCCTTATTATCAGCATGTTTGCCCCCAGTAAAATATCCACACTTCTACACACCTATGGTGCTGATGTCATTCCAGCAATGTCATCACTCGCTCTCCTGGGGCTTAATTGACATTGTTACGTCATCCGAGCCCTGTGCCCAATCAGAGCTGGCTTCCCTCACCCGTATTTGGCCGGATCAAACATCAGTGAAGCCAGTAATAAAGGGTTGGGCTCATAACGTTATGCCAGCTCCAGGAGAGCAAGTGCAGACACTGTTGGAATGTAGCCGGAGAGGAAAGCGTTATTTTACTGGTGGCAAACTGATTGATAAAGGGTTGTCTGAGTAGGGGCCATTCCCTTTAATCTAAGAGATGAAATACATATACCGTAATACTAAAATATACACATTCTCTATTATGTGTATGCTTGTAACACATGGAGATTAATAAGCATAGAACAATACATTTCAAGGTTTGCCCCAACCTATAAATGACATCATTTATCCACTGGTCAATCACTTGGATCCACACCGATTCTGAGAACAACGCTCTGCAGAGCTCCACCTGAATTCAGTGGCAATGAAGGATGTGCACCTTCACTTCATTTAGTATCTATGGGACTAGAGCAGTAAATACTCAGCCCTCTACAGACATCCCGTAGACAATGAATGAGGCTCTGTAGAGCCCTGTTCTCTGGATCTAGCGCGATCAGCAAGCTATAATCTAGCGACTGGTTCAGTAATAACTTTCCATCTTGGTGCAAATCTTTAAGGTTGATGACATTCAAGGAGTAAAAGTGAAAAGTTATTTGAACCCTTTACATTGAGCCAATTTTCACCTTCCTGACAAGATTTTTCAACCTGGATGTGTCACTTTACGTCTCTACATATCTCTGTGATTATTTTTAGTAATGTATTGAACTTCGTTAACAGATATTTTTATAAATTACAGTATAGCAAATCATATCAACCTAAATTTATCACAAAAAAAAACAGACCAAAATTTTTTTAAAAACCCAGGTGTGTTTTTTTTTTTTTTTAATTATGGCATCAAGACCTCACTTATCTTTGTTTAAGTATGCAGATGAAAAAAAAAACACATTCTAGGGTCATCAGTGTTTTTCACGTATGAATAAACATATTAAAAAGCTCCTCCCATCCCTAGCAATATTAAATGATGCCATGCGTGTGCTGTCCCATGTTCTTCACACACCTACAAACATGTGTTGGCACTTTTCATCGGTCCTGCCAGAAAAAAACGGACATGTGAACAGTACCCAGGGGCGGACTGGCCCAAGTGACAGGGAGGCATTTGCCCCTCGGGCCAGTGGTATTGCCCTAGTTTAGAGCCGTCCCCTGCAATGATTGGGGCCGCGCGGCAGTGCTTTACGGCCGCAGCTGCCGCAATGACGGCAGGACCCGGGAAGCAAGCGGCAGGCCTCGGGAGACAGCGTTATGGAGGCCGGTGAGTGGCAGCACCCCTTCTTCACCTTGCCTGCTTCGATAGCACCTTCCCCCCAGTCCTCACTTGGGCTCAGGCTGGAGGAAGAAGACTGCCCCCCAGGGCAAGATCTGACAGTACCTTAGATAAGGGACACATGTTGTATCCATAAAAATACAGGTAGAACAGGTGTGTGAAATATGGACTTCAGACTGAGGCCTTAGATCAGGGGTGGGGTAACTTTTTTCTGCCGGGGGCCATTTGAAATTTCTACAATTCTCTGGCGGCTGCAAAATTATCATCTTAGGCGGCCGTCACACGCTACGATATCTTGAAAGATATCGCTTGAACGCGCCTGATTAAACATCGCGTGAACGATGTCTCTGCGTGTGACGGCAAGATACGACGAGCGAGAAGTGTTCAAATCACAAGATCGAGATCTGAGCTCCGGACCTCAGATCTTGCGATGAACGATTTTACAAACAGCTTCATCGTGGTGTATAACACCACGATGAACGATCTCCCAGCGGCAGAGCCTATGCTGGGAGATGGTAACTATGGTACACGTCGGGTTACTAAGCGACGCGCGGCGCCTAGTAACCCGATGTGTACCATAGTTACCAGCGATCTCGCTGGTCCACATCGCTGGTGAGTCTGTCTGTGTGACATCTCACCAGCGATGTGAGCGATATTGTAAGCGATCGCGCGTGCACGTGATCGCTTACAATATCGCTAGCGATATCGTAGCGTGTGACGGCCGCCTTAAAATGACCTGCTATATTTAGTTAAAATATATATAGGGTTAATCTGCAGGTTAATAGCGTGTAAAAGCTGCCCTGCACTTGCAGACTGAATCCAAGCGGGAAGAAATAAAATTGAATCCTCTAGGCAACAATTCAGTTTCAGCCACAGGGGCAGCGCTGGAGCAAGTTTAGTTACTCTCTGTAAATGGAGAGATTTAGAGTCGTGACTGAACTTGTGCAGCCCCTGTGATTATAACAGGAATGCTGCCACCAGTTCATTTCCTCCAGGCAGCGGGGTTTAATATATAGGTGCCGGACAGATTTCAAACGCTATTAACCTGCAGATTAACCCCATATCTGGGGCCTGAGGTATACTGCACATGGGTAGACAGAGCTGAGGTATACACCACATGGGTATACAGAGCATGAGGTACACGGCACATGGGTACACGGAGCCTGAGGTACACGGCACATGGGTACACGGGGTCAAAGGTATACAGCACATGGGTACCCAGAGCCTGAGATATATGGCACATGGATACACAGAGCCTGAGGTATACGGCACATGTGTAGGCAGAGCCTGAGGAAAATGGCACATGAGTACATGGAGCTTGAGGCATACAGCACACGGATACACGGAGCACGAGGCATACGACACATGGGTACAATGAGCCTGAGGCATACAGCACTTGGGAACACGGAGCCTAAGGTGTAAGACACATGGGTACATTGAGCCGGAGGCATATGGCACACTGGTACATGGGGCTAAGGCATACAGCAAATGGGTACACAGTGCCTGAGGCATATGGCACATGGGTACACAGGGCCTGAGGTTTATGATACATGGGTATATGAAGTCTCAGGTGTATGGCACATGGAACCTGAGGCGTACGGCACACGGGTACACAGAGCCTGAGGTGTACAACACACGAGTACATGGAGCCTGAGGCGTACGACACACGGGGCCTGTAGTGTACGACACACATGTACACGGGGCCTGAGGCATACCACACAAAGGGTACACGAGGCCACAGGCTTATGACACACGGGGCCAAATGCGTGCAACACACAAGTACACGGGGTCAGGAGCGAACGACACATGGGTACACGGGACAGAATCGTACGACACATGGGTACACGGGGTCAGAGGTGTACGACACATGGATACACGGGGCCAGAGGCGTATGACACATGGGTACACGGGGTCAGAGGCGTACAACACACGGGTACATGGGGTCAGAGGCGTACGACACAAGGGACATGGGGCCAGAGGCGTATGACACACGGGCACAGAGGCGTACGACACACAGGTACACGGAGCCTGAGGCGTACGACACATGGGTACAAGGGGCCAGAGGCATATGACACAAAGGGTACACGGGGCCAGAGGCGTACAACACACAGGTACACGGGGCCAGAGGCGCATGACACGGGTACATAGGGCCAGAGGCATATGACACAAAGGGTACACTGGGCCAGAGGAGTACGACACATGGGTACACGGGGCCAGAGGCGTACGACACATGGGTACACGGGGCCAGAGGTGTTCAACACATGGGTACACGGGGCCAGAGGTGTACAACACATGGGTACATGGGGACAGAGGCGTACGACACATGGGAACAATGAGCCTGAGGCATACGACACATGGGTACACCGAGCCTGAGGCGTACGACACATGGGTACACGGGGCCAGAGCAAAAAGGAGCTGCATCCAGCAACAAACACATCCAAAGGAAGGCAGATGACAATCAATATGGACATATATGATTTTAACGTGGCTTAACATGATTTACATCTCCCTCCCTTGGCTGTGCTACTGCTGAATGCAGATATTTTTGCTACTGACACTCCTCATCCCTTCACAGCCCGGAGATCATCAAGTAGCACAGAACAGACGCTTTTATTTTATTTATTTTGACATCTTTATGTTTACAGACCTCCTGGAGGTGGAAGGCATTGTGTACTTAAGATGTCAGCAGGAGCTGATTGCAATCATGAGATGCTTTAGCAGGGAGCTGGAGAGCGCAGCAGCTCCTGCCACACAGAACTTCTCACACGCTGGCAATGTTGCACGTCGGACACAATTCCGGGGCACACCTCTGAGGATTTATAGGGCCCACGCCACAAAATTAGCAAAGTGGGTGACCAGGTGACATGGCGGGCCGATTCTGGCCCGGGGGCCGGACGTTCCCCACCCCTGCCTTAGATATTAAAACCAAACAAAATACTTAGAACATTCACCATATGTTAAGCTTACATCACCAGCATCACTATTGTTCAGATTTTGTATGGGCTTCAAAGCTTAGCAGCAATTTTGCTTTTTTTTTTTTAATTTAGAAAAGCATTTTTTAAGGGACAACTTTAATTTAAGTCCCAAACAAGACCTATTTTAAAAACTGCACCCCTCAAAGAATTAAAAACTACATTTTGAAAGATTGTTATCCTTTTATGACCTTCAAAGGAATTAACAAATGGAATGAAAAACTGAAAAATTACAATATGTTGATTTAGCCTTCATTTCCTCATTTTCCTGAATTGTAATTCAATAAATGAACCCCAGTATTTGTTACCAGTGGCGCAACTTCAGGCCCTGGAGCCCTGATACGAAAGCTCGAACGGGGCCCCCAGTTATTGCATATCTTTAATAGTATTAGTATTTTTCTAAGGGCCAAAGGGACTTTTGGGGCCCCCCTATGCTTCAGGGCCTGAGTGCAATCGCAACCCCTGCACCTGTTGTAGTTACGCCCCTGCTTGTTACACAATTACCCTCATAGACACTGCAGGGCTCGAAAGGAATGAGCCTCATTTATCTTTGGAACGCATATTTTGCTGGAATATTTTGCTGATGCCATTTTCAGAGCCTCTGAGGTGCCAGAACATCTGAGACATTGTGATGTGTATTTGTACTCAGCCCTCTGTTGTCTGATACCCCTGAATTAAATCCTGAGTGACCCCAGAAGTCACCTAATTAGTAAGTTGAGTCTACCTATATATAACATATTTTCAGTATAACTACAACTGTTCTGTGAAGGCCTCACATGTTTGTTTGAGAACATTAGGGATCAAACAGCATAATCAAAACCAAGAAACTCACCAGACAGGTCAAGAATAAAGTTATGGAGAAGAGTAAAGCAGGGTTAGGTTATAAAAAAAAATAGCCTAAGCTCTGAACATCTCATGGATCAATTTTCAATCCATCACCCAAAAATGTAAGAAATATGGTATAATTGCAAACCTACTAAGATATGTCCCTCCTCCTAAACTTGGCATCTCAAGGAAGGAGAGTGCTAATTAGAGAAGCAGTCAGGAGGTACCATGGTCAGTGGGAAGGAGCTGCAGAGATCAACAGCTTAAGTGGAATAAACCATATGTGTTGTGGAAAATTAATACTGCACATCACCCTGAAAACCCCACTGTCAAACATGGTGGTGGCAGCATCATGCAGTGGGGATGCTTTTTTTTCAGCAGGGATAGAGAAGCTGGTCAGAGATGATGGGAAAAGATGGTGTGACGAAATGGACCCTTTTCATATATAATGTAGGAGGATTTCTTATTTATCCTGACAATATTGCATTTTGGTTTGCAAACTTGTAATATGCCATTCATGGTTTACACAAGGTTTCTAGAAGCCTGCTAGTATTTAAAGTGGGTAATGTAATTATCTACCTTGTGATAAGGAACTCATTGTAAATACAAGTATTGTAGATGGTTGGTGATGTGGACTTATATAATGCAATTATCTCTCCTTTGTAAGGTCAGAGAAACTTAATCCTGTTAGAATGCCATTGTGTTACGATGTGGATTGTTGACTATGTAAATGTTCTATTGTTTAATGTCATGGATTGCAAACTAAATGTATCCTGCTAGGTGCTATGTCAATCAGTATGTGGCTCTCCCTTGACAGGACTGCAATACTAGTAGAAATGTTTTAGGCTTGAGATTCAGTCAATGAGAAGACAGTTTTATTCCACCAATCGTGAAGTCCCCAATATCCTGCAATGAGGGCTGAGGGTATATAAGGAGACCTGGTGATTAACCAGGGAGAGTTTGGAGATTCTGTCTAGTGCCCTCAGTCTAGGGATTTCGGTTCCGGCTAGAGGTGCATTGGACTTGATACAGGCAGCTAATCTAGGATCTACGGACCCGATTAGCCGGCCATAACCCCAGGCCTAGGCATTACGGTGCCGACCGAGGGGATCAGGACCTGGACTATCAAACCACAAGGATTTCAGCATCGAATTATCGGATTCGGCAGGGGTAACGAAGACTGCTTAAGGACGCAACCCAGGTTGGGATGATCCAGTCACCTTGCTACAGATTTTGCTGTACTATATTCTAATCCCTGGTGAGCCAGCGGAAGGGTGAGACTCTGTTGCCTGTTACAGTTTGTGTTTTGCTGGTTATGTGTTATATGCTGTTAACTGTTTGGGGATCCAATAAAGCCTTAATATTGTGATTCCCTCACCCTGTGTTGTCTGAGTAGTGTTCTGCTCACAGTTAAGGAGCTTGAGTGCTCAGTTTGGGGATGAGTCCTGGACCAAGCTGTCTAAAGGCGGCTGGGCCAGCGGACGAGAGCATCCACTGACCCACGGGTCTCCACAGATGGATGGAGCTAAATGTGCGACAATCTTAAAGGGGTTGTCCGAGCTTTTGCTATAATTCATATATGTATCTAGCCTGCAAAATGTTAACAGTTTGTAATATACATGCTGTCAACAATTTGCAGGACTACCTAGATATCACCGATTTGCAGAAGCCAGGGAATATCCAGGAAGCGTGTTTGTTTTGGAGCTGCATGGAAATGGGAAAACTAAATTAGTCCTTACCGGTAATTCCTTTTATTGGAGCCTTCCACGACAGCATTGGAGGAACACAGAGAGGTTAAAAGCCCTCCCCTTCCTCAGTACTCCAGTGTTTACCAAGATCACCTTTAGCCATGGATTACCTGATACAAACCGGATCCAAACACCAACAAGGGGGGGAATTGATGCTGTAGAGGAAGGCTCCAAGAAAAGGAATTACTGGTAAGGACTATTTCAGTTTTCTCCATTCGCCTTCCACGACAGCATTGGAGGAATACCACCGATACTCCTCAGGGTGGGACTATTGCCTGTAGGACTTTCCTACCAAAGGACAGATCCCGACTGAAGGACAGATCTAACCTATAGGGGCGAGAAAAAGTGTGGAGGGACGACCACGTAGCCGCTCTGCATATCTGCTCAGATGAAGCTCCAGCCCGCTCCGCACAGGATGTAGCAGCAGCCCGAGTTGAATGAGCTTTCAACCCCACCAGAGGAGCAAGGTTCTGAGCGACGTAGGCCTCACAGATCACCTTCTTGATCCAGGAAGTGATGATAGCCTTGGAAGCCTTTTTCCCTTTATTTTTCACAAAATGCTGAACAAAGAGGTTCTGATATAACCTCTAGGAAGCAGTCTCACGGAGGTAGTGGAGGACAGTCCAACGAACATCCAAGGAGTGAAACACGGCCTCAGCTGCATTAGCAGGAGATTGACAAAACGAAGGCAGAACCACTTCCTAGGTCCGATGGAAATCCGACACAACTTTCGGAAGAAAAGATGGATCCAACTGAAGCATAATGCGATCATCGGACACCATGAGGAACGGAGCCCGGACAGAGAGAGCCTGCAGTTCTCCAACTCTGCGAGCAGAAGTGATGGCCACCAAAAACGCCGCCTTGTGAGAGACGGAAGGGATGCAGCAGACAAGGGTTCAAAGGGACTGCGAGAAAGCCCCTGGAGAACAATGTTCAAATCCCTGGGAGGGACTGAACCCGGGGACGCAGCCTACAAGCAGAAGTAAACAACCACTTGATCCATCGATGGGAAGCAAGATCTTGGTCAAAAACAGCCCCAAGCACAGACACCTGGACTTTAAGAGTGCTCGGCCGAAGCCCCAAATCCAAGCCCTGCCGAAAAAAATCCAAGAGTTGGGCCACATTAGGATGATGTATGTCCGGGATGGAAGGAGCACACCAGGACAGGAACCGTTTCCAGACCTTCCCGTAAATAGCGTTCGTCATAGGCTTCCTGCTCTGCTGAAGCATGCAGATCACTGCCTGGGAGAGACCCTTGGTCCCCAGGATCTCGGCCTCAACAGCCAGGCCGCCAGATTGAGCCACTGAGGGTCCGGTTGAAACAGAGGACCCTGGGACAGTAGGTCGAGTTTGTGGGGCAACACAATCGGTCCCTCCAGGCACAGGTCTCGGATGGCGCCGTACCACGCCCGCTTGGGCCACAGGGGAGCCACCAGGATAGCCGTCACCCCCTCTGCCCGAATCTTCTGCAACTGCTTTGGGAATTAGCGGGATTGGTGGAAATGCACACACCAACCGGAAGTCCCAGGGATGGGCGAAGCCGTCCAGCCCCAGAGGATGGTCCGACCTCGTCAGGGAGAAAAAGTTCGGCACCTTTGCATTCGAGCCCGAAGCGAACAGGTCGATCAAAGGGACTCCCCACCTGTCCGTAAGAGAGCGAAATACTTCCAGATGGAGGCTCCATTCTCCTGGGTGGACCTCCGTGCGGCTCAAGAAATCTGCCTGTACATTGTCTGTTCCCTTCAGATGTACTGCCGATAAGGAGAGAAGATGGCGTTATGCCCATGAAAAGATTTGTCTTGCGAGCACCTGCAAGTGTAAGCCTTGAGTACCGCCTTGGTGCCGCAAGAAGGCAACCGTAGTCACATTGTCTGACAGGACCTTGACATGATGACCCCGGAGAACGTGAGTTTGAAGACTGGCGACTGACCAAGCGACTCCAAATCCCCTGAAACGGTGTGTGATCCACCATCGCTGCAGCCAGGCCACCCTCGTCCGAAGGTCCTGGGATTCATCCACCAGGAAAGTGAGGCATACCTCCCGCCCCGGGGTCCGGACCTGCAAGTTCAAGGAATCCTGAAGTCTGTCCCAGGAACTCAGTATGTGTTCCTGCAGCAGTCAGGAATGAGCCTGAGCCCATGCTACAGACTGAATGCAGGCCGTCATGGACCCTAACAGGGACATTGCTTCCCGCAAGGAGGGTGACCCCCTTGCTCGGAAGCGGGTCAGTTTCTCGCGGAGCAGAAGCCGATGTGCCACAGGAAGGAACGAGGTCTGTCTGGAGGAGGCCAGCAAGACTCCCAAATATTGCCGACGGGTTGCCGGCACCAGTTCTGATTTCCGAAGATTGGGCACCCACCCCAGAGACTGAAGAATCTCCGACATTTTGGAGACCTGTGTGCGCAGAACCTCTGCTGAAGGAGCAACCACCAACATGTCTAAATAGGGAATCACACATATCCCCTGGGTCTGGATGAACGTGATCAATTCCCCCATGAGTTTGGTAAAAACTCTGGGGGCCGACAAAATCTCGAAGGGCAGCACATTGAACTGATAATGGACTGTCCCGCCTGCCCCGGAGATTGTGAATTGCAGAGAGTGCTTGTGGGGACATGATAATACGCATCCTGGAGGTCGATGGAGGCCATCTCGTAATCGAGAACGATCAGGGGGATTGCCGAGTGGATTGATTCCATCTTGAATCGCCTGTGGAGGACATGGCGATTGAGAAGTTTTAGATTGAATGTGACACGAGGAGCCCCGAGGGTTTTCGCACCACAAACAACTTGGAGTAGTGCCCCTTGTTCTCCTCTCCAGAGGAACCGGGGACACCACTCCCAAATCCAACAGGTCTCGCAGACCCAACAAAAAAAGCGTGCGGGAGTGTCCCTGAGGAAGGGAGGTGACTCGAAGACACGGAGGGGGTTGGCTCTCGAATTCCAAGCGCAGACCCTCCCGAATGGTTGAGAGGATCCAAGGGCACGAGGAGATTGCTTGCCACTGTGAAATAAAAAAAATGTTTTTATCTAAAAGCTAAAACTTTTTAATTACCACTTTTTTCCTAATCCAAAATTAAACTTAACTGGGTATATTTTCTATCTGTTAAAGGGTATTTTTTATATTATTATTATCATTATAGCGTCATTAATCCCATCGTGATTTACATGTGAAAGGGGTATACAAAGACAAGTACAAGGTAACATGGCATACAGGCACAGAAGGAGAGAGGACGATGTTTGCGCGGGCTCACAATCTACGAATATATATATTTTAGTTATTTACCCCATGCATTAAACGTCGTAAAGAAAAAAAAATGTTACAGTTGTGTATTGTTTCTGTCACCTATCCTCCTAAACAAAATGGAATAAAAAGTTGGATGTATCCCAAACCGGGACCAATAAATGTCTTCTTGCCACAAAGAAACAAGGCCTCATACAGTTGCATCGATGAGCATAAAAAAGTTATACAGGGGAGGATGTGGAGACCGCATAATTACAGCTATTAATGGTTGCAGCTCAGTCCCAGACACCCTTAACCTGAAAGTGGAGGACTAAAGAAGACTAAAGGGGGTGTCACACGCGTCAATGTCGTCAGCGATCTGATCGCTGACGACATTGACGGCTGATTGCTGGTGAGCTGTCACACAGACAGACTCACCAGCGATCAATTGACCAGTGACATCATGGAAACGATTTAAATATCGTTTACACGATGTCCTGCTCCCGCTGCCAGCCTGCTGGAAGCGGGAGCAGCCTGGTCTCCAAGGTACACTGCGGGTAACTAGGCAGCGCGCGCTGCCTAGTTACCCGCAGTGTACCTTAGTTACCAGCCTCCTCCGCTCACCCGGTGAGCGGAGGAGGCTGGTAACTAAGGTACACAGTCGGGTATCTAGGCAGCGCGCGCTGCCTAGTTACCCGCAGTGTACCTTGGAGACCAGCTCCCAGCGCTTGTGACAGGCGCTGGGAGCTGGAATATCGCTAGTCCCGGTGTCACACGCAGCGATGCTGCGTGTCCACCGGGCGACAATCGCCAGGTTTCAGAGCTGGTTCTGAAACCTGGCGATCATCAACCAGCGATTTATCGCTGGTTGATGCAGTATGTCACACGCGTCAATATTGCTGCAACGTCACGTGCAGCCGATATCGTGCAGGCGATATTGACGCGTGTGACACCCCCTTTACTGCATCAGATAAGATATGCACAGATCAAAGAAAAGAATTGGGGAATTGGAGAAAAGAGTGAGTGTGGTGGAGGATTAAATTCCATTTCTATAGCAAGAACGAAAATGCATAAGCGAAGTGTGACTGTGCTCCTGAACAAAACAGACAATCTTGAAAATAGGCTCCAACGTAATCTGCGCATTGTGGGAGTACAGGAAAAAGTGGAAGGCCATGATCCAGTCCTGTATTTAGAATCCTGGCTGATAAATTTGGCAAGGCTAGGACTCCCTACTCCATTTTTTGCTATAGATAACACCCAGAGAGTATTTGGATGTCTGGGTCCTCCGGGTGCTGTACCTTTTTCTAGTATAATGAAGTTGCTCAGGGACAGAGATTTAATCCTAAAGTGATTATCAGGCACTAACCATGAATGGGTCTGTGGTATCCATTTATCCAAATTTTTCAAGGGAAGTGTAGAGCAAGAAAGCGCAATTCATGGCTATTAAGAAGAGATTGCGTGCAAAGCAAATACCACACTCCATGCTGCATCCAACATGCCTCAAGGGTGGCTACAGCTGGAAAAATATAGTTCTTTGACTCTCCTAAGGATGCGTTAGCTTGGCTGGATATCCATGAATGTACCTTAAAGTCTGGAAAAGAAGGAAATAATGTACCTAACAGTATGAAAAGGCCATAGTATGTCACCTGGCTTGTGCATTGAAGGCATAGGAAATAGTGGTCCAACTTGGCAAAATTTTTCTTTCTTCTGTTAAGAGAAGATAAAGAACATTGCGGGAGACATTTCTCTACATTTTCGGGTGATTTTTATTTTTAACATGTTGAAAAGAATCAAATGGAACATTAGGTTCAGACTACCTAAAAGGCATTAATCTCATTGGATGAGGGGTGTATGTTTTGTTTTATGTTGCATTATACTTGATTTTATTTGGTTCTATAGGGGGAAAATACTCCAGAGAAATTCATATAATACAGTAAGTGTTGTGAAGGGAGTAAACACCAAAGGTAAGGGCAACAGTGGAAAAGGGAGGTTTGTGTCAAACATATAGTTATTTGGAAATGTTATAGGACATCATTATTTTAGCTTGAAATGTCAGAGCTATGAGAGAATCAGTAAAATGTAAGGCAATATGTTCATAATTATGCCAACACCAGCCTGGTAATGTGTGCCTAATGAAGATTCATTGGCACAAAAAGGTGTAGGTGGGTAGGTGTTGGTTTATTCTTCACATGCTTAGGGGGTTAGTGTGCTGGTACATGAATATGTCACCTTCAACTGTCTGGCAACCAAAATGGACACTGAACGGAGATTAGATAGATAGATAGATAGATAGATAGATAGATAAAATAGAAAAAAGGAAATCAGCACAAACTTCTTTATGCTTGAAAAAGACCTGGAATAGGTTGAAACGTTGTACCACAAGGGGCTACATTAAAGCTGTCATCTTGGATGAATTTTTGGAGTGCTGCCTGGTTTTTGGGAAGTAGATAGATAGAAACACACAGTCTGGGAAGTATATCACTGTACAATAGTCGTTGCGATCTTGTACATCCCTCCGCCCTACGCATCTGGGATTTTGAAAACAATATTTACATATTTGGATGGATATCTGGATCCACTGGTAATTATTGTGGGCGATTTCAACACGTACTCACACTACTATTGGGATAAACATCAATCAGGCACTATTCGGAAAAATGTTAAACATACAACCTTCTACTATCTAATAACAGAAAAAGGTATGACAGATATATAGAGATTATATCCCCCAGGAGTGCAACAATATTCTTGCAGTTCATCCTCGCATGGGTCATTGTCAATAGACCCAGTACTTGGTAATGACCAGATGTTGTTATAAGTTAATTCCATCAAATTCTTAGCCAGAGACATTTTAGACCATTCTCCCCCACGGTACAGTTGAAATTGGGTGAAGGGGTTGCAGAGGAAAATTGCTTTGTCAATTGCATTCATATTGGATTCAGGTGATAAAGGAATCCCTTTCATCTAATATTTTACAATATTTCAACTCTAACGAAGGGTTGGCAAGGAAAATGGTAGTATTGGATACCATGAAAGCGTATATTGAAATCAGCACAATAAAATCTAAATCACAGAAGGAATCCTTGAGACTACAAGAAGTTTCAGAATGAGAAGCCCGGTATCTGCAGGTTGCGTCTACCTAAAATAGGCAGCAGTAGGTGGAAGTGCAGAAAAAGCTGAATGATGACAAGTTTACTATAGCATCTCAGAGACAAATTTTGCTTACTTAACAATATTTCACGGAGGATGAGAGTGTTGGGCAATTATTGGCATTATTAGTGAAAGCAAGGGAAAGGTCCTCCTATGTAGTCAAATTGATATTGACTGGTGGGAACTTACTTTCCAGATCTGATGGAGTGGAATCATTGTTGTGCTTTTAATTTGAAGACTTATATGTCTCTAAATCATTGGTCCAAGAAGAGGATATTTCCTTATACTTGAACTATTTTGGACTCCCCAAATTGTCCATAGCTTCACACATGCTTTTACATCAACCACTCTTGCTGGAGGAATTGGAGGAGGCAGTGATTGATCTACAAAACAACAAAGCCCTGGGATCTGACGGTCTCTACCTTCTGAATGGAAAAAAGAATTTGGTGAGACCGTACTTCAAAAACTACGGTAAATGAAGTATTTGAGAAGGCTGAAATATTGAGAGGCTTATCTGCTTCTGTAAGTGAGGCAATAATAATTTTATTGTTAAAACCAGGGAAGGAACCTGAAAATCCAGTCGCTCACTGTCCAACATCTCTGCTACTAGTGGATGTTAAAATATTGTCCAACAGACTGGGCAAGTGTATCACTGAAGTAATCCATGAGGACCAGACAGGGTTCATACCCAACAAGTCCACTGCAGTTAACGTGAGGCAACTATTTTATAACTTATATGAGTGGTGTGGACACAAATGGTTGGTAGGGCTGTGATCTCACTCAACGCTGTGAAGGTCTTTAACAGCATTAAGTGGAATTATTTATGGGTGATTCTGCATTAAATGGGGTTCAGTTCAAAATCTTGGTTGGATTAAATTGATATACAAATCACCAACGGCCTAATTGAGAGTGAATGGTAGAGTCTCCAAGTCTTTTGAATTGAGGGGGGAGGCACGGGGCAGGGGTGTCCGCTTTGTCCTTTGCCTTTCAACCTGGCATGAGAACCCTTGGTGTTTAAACTAAGAGACTCAACATCAATTGGGACAGGTCTTTTATGCTGTTGGATCCCCTGCCATCTCTAAAGATAATCGAAAGATCTCAACTACATGTGGTTGAACAGTTTAAATACCTTGGAGTAGTAATTGGTTAAAACCCAAACTATCATATAGTTCTAAATATAAACCTCTTATCAGATAAATTTAGAGTCAAAATTAATTAAAGTGTTAAATACCACTATCAATCAAAGGAAGAGGGAACCTTGTTAAAATGATTTTGATGTTGCAACTACTCTACTTGTTGCAGACCATGCCATGTTGGATATCATCACCTTTCTTTCGGAAAATCTAAACCCTGTTTATTGAACTTACATGGGGCAAACAGAACGCAAGCATCAAATTGTTGACGTTACAAAGGGAAAAGTCGGAAGGAGGCTTGGCTATATAAGATCTATGGATTTATTTTTTGGCATCTCAGTTACAGCATTTCCAGTGTTGGGAACATAAGGAGAATATGAGCAAGGAGCTGGGGGGTGTCAATTGGTGATGTCTGTTACTAAGTGGTTGTTACCACTATATACACTGGAGGTGAACTCAGGACCTGTAGATAAAAAAATGGACCAATGCTGGCACTGATATCTAAGGTATGGAATAGGGGAAAGATGTTGTTGGGAATCCATAGCCAAGTATACACCATTATGGAGTATCACTAAGCTACATGAATTTAACAAATTAAAGGGTTTTAAAGGGTGGATAAAAAAATTACTACAAACATTGACACAGTACAGTGATACCTCTGTTTTTGTTGACATTGGTTATCGTCGGTTTCGTTTTTTTGTTGATTTTTTTCAACATAAAATGTGTCTTGGTTTTCGTCGGCTTTCATAGATACATCACTGCACCACGTGATTCCCATTCTAACCCTTCCATACGCTAAAAAGAGTGTTTATAAATATAAAATACCAAGTTAAATGTTTATTTATTCTTAACGTTACGTCTTTCATATTCGTATTATAGTCATTTCTGCGCGTTTCTAGTATTAATCGCTACCTTTATTCTCTATAAAATGTGGGTTTTTTTGTAGGTATTTTGGAGTGTCTAAAACTAATTAATTGATTTTTGCATTGTTTCTTATGGAAATCATTACCTTGGTTTTCGTCAATAGTTTTCAATGGATTATCAATGAAAACTGAGGTATCGCTATAGTTGTATGTTATTAGACGTTGGAAAGATTTAGAAGCAATCTGTATATTTTTGGAGAATGAAAAGTTTATTTCATTACATATATTGGAGGATATATACCAGTGTAATATATTATGAAAGTATGGAAATGCAAATACTATCCCAAGTTAATTCAATGCATTTAATAAAAAAAAGATCTGATTAAAAAAATAAATAAAAAAAAGTTGGAAATTTGAGATAAACTAATTTCTTTTACAAAGTTCTAAATTATTTTGAAGCAATACATTTGGTATGTCTTTAATCTCTCTGACTTGAAGAATCAAGTTAGGCCCATTTCACATCAGCGGTAATCGCTGATCGCGGCAGTTGCGGTGAAAAAACCACAACTGCCGCGGTTACCGCATAACGGCCGCACTTGCGGTTCACCTGCGGCAAGCCCCATGCAATGTCTATGGGGCTTGCGGTAAATGTGTGGCAGGTGAGGCAAGTGCGGTTTCGGCACTTGCGGCAGATGCGGCTGTGAGAAAACCGCGTCTTTTTCGCGGCCGCATCTGCTGAAGCCGCAACTGTACCGCACTTGCCACAAGCCCCATAGACATTGCATGGGGCTTGCCACAGGTGAACCGCAAGTGCGGCCGTTATGCGGTAATCGCGGCAGTTGCGTTTTTTTCACCGTAACTGCCGCGATCAGCGATTACCGCTGATGTGAAAGGGGCCTTACTAGGTCATTTTTACATCAAAATAAACTCTATAAATATCAAACCTAACAATGGTGGAATATATTTAACTCGTTCACCATTGTACCCCACTAAGTAGTTTCCCAATACATGATATTGTAAAGTGAATAGTGTCATCCCTATGGGTATGTAAATGGAAGAAAAAAAAAACTATTGCTTCGGAAAGACTGAAGAGGAAAATGAATTAAAGCACAAAAACGATATAAATGTTCTGTTGCTTGATGGAAAAAGAAAGTGACCCAACTGGTCCTGGTTCTATTGCACCATTTCTTTCCATTAGTTTCATTTTTACTGAACGTACTATATAGAAACATAAACAATGTTTATTGCACAATGATGTGGTTAAAAAAGAGGCTGGAAAAAAAATCACAGGAAATGTGAACAGAATCAATTTTAACAATTTTCCAAGAAGAAAAAGATAAAAGTAAAATAAAGATCAATCAATTGTGAAGGCTAATAAAAGTACAAATCCATTGCATTGGCCACCGCCGCACAGCTTGATGTGTTTACCCTTGGCCTAATATTTTCTCTTACAATCTTATCAATTTTCCTCACCTCCAGTGTCACACAATTATGACAAGAGATTGAAGGTAGTTGAGAACAATTCCAGCTTCCATTATAAGCTATAATCTTGCCCTATTACCAGTAGTGGAGCTTCCATTGCCAGTTCCCACTAAATACCTTACTGCCATGTAGATACATTTAGGCAGCTTAGCGCTGATCCGCACCATGCTGGGAGCTGCAGATAGCAGTGTAACGATATGTATTGATGGAGCTGCCAAATACTCACCATCTTGGCTATTTTCTAGGTTTCCTTACCCTTATCCACTTCTGTATCTTTCCAGGTACAACAGAGTAAATGTCTTTAAGAACTGGTCTAAATCTTAATTAAAGAGCAGTGCTCAGCTACAAGTTATTTGCCTGAATTACATTGATGACTAAACAAGTATTCATTGAATGAATTCCAAGTTCTTTATGAAGTAACGTAAATTAGCTACAAAAATGCAGCATTTTAGGCCAAAAATGTGAACATGTGAAGGGTTGGATGTTGCTGTGAGCAGACTCCATTCTACAGTCAAGACAGTCCAGGGTGTGGGATGCCTAATGAAACCTATCATCTTACAGACAACAGGGAGCATGAATCAGATCATGGCTGTACGATTGCAAAAAGCAGCACCGTCGACCAGAATAAAGCAAGTGTGAACAGAGCAGCATGGCGGCTCAGTGCTTAGAACTGCAGAGATGGGGTCCTGGATTCAAATCCCACCAAGGACAACATCTGCAAGGAGTTAGTATGTTCTCACTGTGTTTGTGTGGGTTTCCTCCAGGTACTCTGGTTTCTTCCCACACTCCAAACACATACTGATAAGGAATTTAGATGATAAGCCACAGTGGGGACAATGATGATAATGTATATAAAGCTCAGCAAATTATTATAGTGCTATATAAGCAATGCATATTAAATAAAAAAAGCAGGTGCAAGACATCATGACTGCAGAATACACAAACAAAAGAATACAGCAGCACACTGTAAGCACCAAGATGTATGCAAATATTCAACACATGATATGTGTATTACATTATTGCTATTTAAAATATACAATTGAAGAGAGCCCATAAGCCATAGCAGGGCATCCTTCTTTGACGGGACTCTAACTTAATATCATACTATAATAATATCCGGCTATAACCCTACAAATTTAAGGGCAGCCTTAGGCTATTTTTAATGCTGGATCTTACCTACCTTTAAATTTGTAGGCTTATAGCCCAGGAGAAGCATGATATTAAGTTGGGGTCCAATCAAGGAAGTAAGCCTTGCCACGGCTCATGGGCTCTCATGAATTGGCCAATTTTTGCACCAAGTACATTCATTTTCATAAGTATATTGCAAATAGCAGTAATTAAATTCATATCTCATATGTTCAATATCTGTGTACATCTTGGCGCTTACAGTGTGCTACTGTATTCTTTAGTCTGTGTACGATTGCAGGCAAGTATACCCCTCTCTGAAATATTCCAGCATTTCAGACAAAATATACTCCAAGATCCAACCTGTCACGTGTAAACTGCTCTGCAGTGTTTAAATGTGTTTATTTCTGTTGGTGCCTTTGGGGTTTATGTCAGTAGCTGTAGCGGTATTGCTGTCCATGTCTGGCTGAGGCTCTCCAGTAGTAGGTAGCTGCTGCTAGGTGTGTCAGCTGAGGTAGTTGTGTACTCCCCCAGTCTTTAAATAAACCCATTTCCCATCAGGTGATGACACTGATAGAGTTTTGTCTCTGCAAAAACTGTGAGATGTACTGACACCGAGTGCTCTTCTGCTTGAATTTCCTTGCTGTGTAGCTTTGTGGAGATTGCCATCTTCTGGGAGTTGCTGTGCTTATCCCAGTCCCTGAGTGGAGGGGAGGGGGTCATAGCCTAAGGCTGGTCAGGAGCAGGGCAAGTGTGGCAGCCCAGATATCCTCACTTTCAGAGGTACTTTTTTTTCCCAATAAATTTTTATTAAATTTAAACAATAACAAATAATGCAAATATGAAAAGAATACAGTATAGACTAACAAGCATACAACGATCATGTACAGGTGGGTAGCAAGAAAGAGAGAAGGTAAGAGAGGAAAGAGGGAGAAAAGCACTAAGGGAAAGGGGGGGGGGGAGTAGATCTAACAGTGCAATACATCAGATTGAACCTTGGCATAACAGGTGAGTGTCCACTCACCGCTGCGGAACAGGCGCAGCGAGGGGGTGGTCAGCCCAGATCCTCCAGCTCTCAGAGGAGGAGCGTCTACCCTTCACATCTAAGCCAAGTAATATTCATGCTGAAAAATGTCGTTAACTTTAGAGACCACAGGATTCAGGTTGGGAGGAGAGCATGACTTCCAGCTTGTTACCACACATAATCTAGCAGCTATTACTATGTAGGAAACCACCCCTCTTAGTTCTAGAGGTACTTTTGAGAATAGGGTCAGCTGGGGAACGCCAGCCTAAAGGGTCAGACTAGTTCCCCTGATCGCCTTTTGCACATCACTGCCATCCTGCTACCTACTGTAAACCCTTCGTCTGTTACTTCCACCCAGGACACAGCGAGAGACGAGTCTAATCCAGGTCTACTCCTGGTTGTTTTTTTCCTAGAGCTGCTGCAAGTGATTGACAGGTCTTTCCAAGGTATATATGAGGGAAAGATCCTTGTGCACCCAGAATCTAAATTACTCACCCTGTGGTTTTGTCAGCATGAATGAGAAGACAGGCTTCCTTTAACAACCGGGAAGGAGGCTCCTTTACAAAAGGGGACATGTACTTCAGTTTGGGAGAGACCATGTTTTGCATTAGTCCTTACTATTGTGTTGATACTAAACATACAATAATCGCATCTGCAGAAGTGTACAGAGAAGTAGAAATTGTCTAATTATACGTTATTCTTAAATGTCTGATTTTGTTCCTGTATGTACCCCCTGAAATGCAACAGAATATGTTACATAAATGATCATTATTATTGCAACAGATGTTTGCTTTGTTCACTTTCTATGGCGGGGGGGGGGGGTTGTGGTTTTTTCTTTGTTTCTGAACACAATGTACATGAAGCTCTAACCTCGCCTTCTCCCCCCAAAACAAAAAAAAGGAACCTAGGGTAGGAGGGAGGATGTTGAAGCACAGTAGGTAAAGGTGGACATGGCGGTGACAGATTAAGAGGCGGCAGCCAACATCTTAATTTTTTTATTTAATTTGGTGGGGGTGGGGGGGGGTGAAGTTCCTTTGTTTATAAACATAACTTACATGAAGATCTAACCCCTCCCAAAGCTAAACAACAAAGGAACCTGGAGGAGGTCAAAGTGGACGTGGCGGTCAAGGTGGACGTGGCGGTCAAAGAGGCAGAGGAGGAAGTAGCCAACCAATTATTGGGTTTTTAATGTGTTTTTTTTTAGTGGCTACTGCATTTTTTGGTGTATCTAAAACATTGGGAATGGCAAATACAGTCTACCAATGTCTTGTTGCAGGTGGTATAGTTGTCTACTCTTCCAAAAGGTACAGACAACTCTGATGTAATCTATAACTTATTCACTTTAATGAAAGTCAGCTTGTCCACATTGGCTGAGGACAAGAAGAGTTTGGCTGTGATGACCCCCTGCGATGCTGAACACGCGTTCAGACAGTACATTCATGCCAGGGGAGGCCAGCACCTCCATGGTATATTGTGCTAGCTCAGGCCATGTATTCAATTTCGGAACCCAGAAATAAAATGGTGCAGGACTATCAGCTTGCACTGAGAGATGTGTGAACACATACACTTCGACCATGTTGGATAAATGCTGCCTTCGGGTAATACGCACCTTAGGAGACATGGTCGGTGGATGGTGTGTTGGACTGCACATTAATTTTTTCCCCATTGCATACATTAAAACTCTCCCTTCCAAGGTGGGGCCGATGCAACAGCTGTGTGGCCTCTTCTTCCTCCTCTGCCTTGTTCTTCTACTGAGCACCCCCTGTCTGGTGGGAACGCCTTAAAGAGAACCTCTACCAGCATGCACTTATATTCACAAATATTACTATCCAAAACCAGTGATGCTACGTTGTCTTTCTAGTGTGGATCCAGCAAGGTTGCCAACCAGTAAACGCCAATAGTCAGAATACTGGCAACGCGGTGGTCGCTGCGCAGGCACAACAGCTTGAATTGGCTTATGTGTTCCAGGCTGCCTGAGCCAACAAGGCGCTGTCCTCAGTCACAGGTGTGTTGCCTAGCTGTATCAGGATTGTGAGAAATTAAACCCAGCAATCCTAGAGCACTGTACACACAATAAGCTATTTGGTAGATTAAGCCGACACTAACTGGTGCACACTGCTGGAATTCAGCTGTTTTTTAGAGCTCCGACAACAGATCTTGTTGCAGTGTCCCCACACAGTGCCTTTCAGGAGGATAAGCCCCAATGGAACCTATCACTATCACTGTCCCTGACACCACCAACGTCCTATCCCTATGCTACTCACAGCAAAATGGCTACGCAATCCGTGATCTGGTCTTTATGTGGGCCGATACACGTGGTGCACTCATCAATCATAGCTATGCCAATAGTTCTCATGGCTTTGATGGCACCGGGAGCACCCACAGCCTATAAACTTGGTGATTGGCTGAGCTGCAACCTTTAAACTAGTTTTAATCATATAAGGGCTCGGACACACTCATCCGAGTTTGACGGAGAAGACTCTGAAAGGGCTGGAGCAGTGACCCTGAACGGCCTCTCTCACTGTCGGCTGCTTGTGTTTCTGAGCACCTCCACACTCCCCGTCCAGAGAGGGAAAGGCCGTTCAGGGTCACTGCTCCAGCCCTTTCAGAGTCTCCTCCGTCAAATTCGGATGTCTGTCGGACAGTGTGGCCCTGCCCTTACAAAGCCAAATTGGAACCAGACATACAGTTAAAAGTCCATGTTTAGGGTTCAGCACCATAGACAAGGTGCTTGGTAATGTCGTTGCCATTCAGCATGTGACACATGAGACCTTGTGTGCGTGGTCCTGATTGAAATTATAGAGACCTCATACGTATAAATAGGAGACAAATAATGTATCAGAAGCATTTTACTGGTGTGTTTGATCTGGCTGTTGCTTGTGCTGCGCTACTTGCCGCCTGGAAAAGGTTCTGTCAGAGTTCCCCATTTCCAGGACCAGGAGGGGGTGAAAAGGCCCTTAAGGCCTTAAAGGGAACCTGACCTCTAAACCTGTCCCTGCACCATGGTAATCCTATTCTATCCATCCCTTTGTGTCCATAAAGCACTATTTGAAAGTTTATAAAAGTTATTTTTTTACCTGTTGTTCTACAGCTTCTCATATATATGTGAAACCCCAAAAGGCGGTCTTTGTTGCTTCTCCCTGCCGCCGGAGTGTTAATTATGCATGCCCATATGGGCGTGCTAGAGAGCAGAGACTGTGCTTGTGCTGCAAGGGGGCGGTAAAGGCAATATGCTGAAAATCGCGTCATATTGCCTGTACCGCCCCCTTGCAGCACAAGCACAGTCTCTGCTCTATAGCACGCCCATATGGGCGTGCATAATAACACGCCGACGGCGGGGAGAAGCAAAAAAGACCGCCTTTTGCGGTTTCACATATAATGAGAAGCTGCAGAATAACAGGTAAAAAAATAACTTTTATAAACTTTCAAATACGGTAGTGCTTTATGGACACAAAGGGATGGATAGAATAGGATTACCATGGTGCAGGGACAGGTTAAAAGAGCCTGAGGGCTCATTTAGAGGTCAGGTTCCCTTTAAGGGTACACAGTAGCGTGACAGCTATTGCAAAGTGTGACCAGCATACAGCACTTGCTGGCTTGCAGCCCAGTCATTCCACCATTGCCCTGCATTACACTCGTAAAAAACTCTATTGTGTATAGCCAGGCCATCAGATACAATCGGATATGTTCCAATCCTACAGATAGAGAGAATCACCTTGAGATCCTCAGAAAGACCTTTTTGAATCAGGGCTACTATCCAAGAACAATCGAGAACCAGATTACATGAGCCACCAGAATATCAAGGAGTCATCTCCTACATTACAAAACTAGACAAGAAAATAACAGAGTTCCTCTCGTAGTCACCTAAAATCCAAATCTGCAGATGTTAAGAGAAGCTGCACGGAAACTTCAACCACTACTACAAAAGGATGCCCGACTAAAATCAATATTTCCAGACCCCCCACTTCTGTGTTTTACGCAGCCCCCGAATCTAAAACACATAATTGTCAGAAGCGTCCTGTCCTCTCCAACAGCAACAGGAACATTTCCCTGCAACCAGAACAGGTGCAAAACCTGTCCATCTATAATGACAACTGACAAGATAAGGATTCCTGGGACAGATCAGGACTACAGGATCCCAGGTAACTTTAGTTACACCACAAGCAATGTGGTGTATTTAATTATATGTACTAAAGGTACATACAGGAATCTGTATCTAGGTGAGACGGGGCAACAACTCAGAACTAGGATGAACTCTCATCGCCATACAATAAAGGAAAGAAGGACAGATTTACCTGTGCCTACACATTTCAGTAGGCCTCATCACACAATATTGGATATGAAAATACTAGTTCTAAAGTTCATTATTAGTTTATATTCCCACACTCTTCTGTCTCTCTGTGATCTGAAGTTAGCTTTTAATGTACCGTCACACGTAGCAATATCGCCGCCATATGGCTGGCAATTTGACGTGAGCGCGCACGTACCGGGCACTTTTTTACACATCACCGTCACCCTGTCACACATAGACATCTCGCGTGCCATGTTCGGCGATCCTGCGTTCCGGAAATCCCCTGCCACAGACCGCAAGAAATTTCACATAGCCACATCGCCGCCAAATCTGCGCGTCACACGCCTCCACCGCAACCGCATCAGCGTAGAGTGTGAGCGCGCCAAGGAGACAGGAGTGGCAGAGTGTTGTACACCGCGCCCCTACCACTCCGATTGGGCAACACAACTGCGTCACCATTGGTCAGCCTTGTCATGAAGTCTGCCCACTACATGAAGCATATGTCCTTTCTACTATACCGTAATTCAAATATGGCGCCTTAGCTATGGCCAGCCAATGGGAACGCAGGAGTGACCACCAATCGCGGCAGACAGGGCGAACCAAACAGAACGCTCAGGCACGCCTCTGGAATTTCTTCCAGATGGCCGGAGCTCGCTTTCTACAAAGCTATCGCCCTGTCACATGCCAAGATGCGCAGAAATCGCCTGGTGGAAATCGCCTGATTTCTCAGCAGAGCTGGGCAATCAGGCGACGCTCCACCGGCGATTTCATGCCATAAAATCTCCATGTCTCACGCCACTACACACAGGCGATGTGATTTCCACATCGCCGTTGTACACACATTTACGGCGATATGGAAGCCATATTGCCACGTGTGACGGTACATTAAAAGCTAACTTCAGATCACAGAGAGACAGAAGAGTGTGGGAATATAAACTAATAATGAACTTTGACACACTTAAAGCAGGAATGAATGTCTCACATTGATCTAAGTCTTTCTACATTCATTGAGGAATTTTCAGGTCTCGGCCAACCACTAATCATAGAACAATCTGTGCCTCTTATCTCGGAACTTTGATTTTACTTCCCCAGCTCCTCCCCCCTCCCAAGACTGACTACTATTTTCTTTATGTCATGTCACCTGTCATATTTACTGCATCATCCTACCCTGCATATGTATATATGTGTGTGTCTTCAGAATTTGAGTCATTATTAGCCTGATGTAGAGGCCATAAAGTCTAGAAAGCTTGCTTTGCTCTTTCTTACCATCTATTCAGTTAGCCTTTAAAAAGCTATGAACCACTGAGTACTCTCAGATTCTAATATTTTACACTCGTATAGGCATTTTTTGGATATATGCTGAACCAATGACATTATTTCGCTGTATCTCTTGGCATTAACATATATATGTCTTATTGACTGAACATCAGAGCCTTTTCCACACAGTATACTTCTTAGGTTTCAGATTCCTACATTTCTTACATTTGTTCTTAAACAAAAACTCAATATTCCTGATCTAAAATAAACACTGGTCCTCCATTTCACAGAGGCCAGACATTGAGACAGAAATACAAGTTTTCATAAAATGGATTTTAGACAGAACAAAATGGATCCTGTTATTACAATGCGAAAGTCGGGTTCACCCATCCATAAATGTAAGCAATATTACACAATGGAATCTCACACTTTAAGGATAGTTGCCCACTGTGGTTTTCTGCAGCCACAGTTTCGTAATAAAAGTCTATATGATTTCCCAAAAGCTGTGGCCACATGTGCGTTTTTGGTGCAGAAATCGCCTGCGTTTTTTATACTGTCCCTGCAATTAAGTTGCCCATTTTCGGGCTGCATTTTCTCTATAGACTCTATTCTAACCTAAAAAAAGCATCACAAACACATGGGTATTCCCACAGTCCGTCTGTGAGGCTTTTTTCAAGCGATTTCTACATCATAAACGCACCAATACTCACCTTCCCCAGCGATCCCCCGGTAATCTCCGATGCTTCTTGCTCTGTGCACACCGGCTGTAGGACCTGCGGGAATCGTCCTATTAGAGCCACTATGTGAGAGGCTCCTTCACATGGCACAAGGTCCTGGCAGCACGATACAGACATCTCCTGCCGATGTACGGAGGAAAAGCCACCGGAGATCACCGGGAGAGGGTGAGAAATTGTCTGAGTCTGTCTCTGTATGTGTCCCATTAATTGTGCTGCATTTGTATGTGTACAAACGCAATAGGTTTGTGCTGCTTTGTGCACATATAAACGCAGCACAAAAAAGAAGCACAGTGGGCACTTAGCCCAGGACATACCACAACAGCTAAGGCTGGTTTCACATTGCGATTTTGTTAAATTCGATGCTGTCCGATCCGATTTAGCCCCCATGTTCTCCAATGGGGATTGGATCGGATGTGCACTTAATGGCATCCAATTTGCCTCCGATCCGATTCTGTCCGATTTTTTTCAGGAGCCAAAATCGTAGACTGCTGTGATTTTGGTATCCGATTCAAAAATCGGATTGCATCGGATGCGATCCGATTAAAATAATATAAGAGTCTATGGGGATCTGATCAGATAGAAAATCAGATCCGATTTTCTGTATTGAGCATGCTCAATACCCTAGACCACTCCCAAGACCTCCCACAGCCCTCCCCCATCCATTTAAATCAGATCCGATAAAAAAAAAAAAAATCGGACTGCTGGCATCCGATTTTGAGCATCCGATGCTGTACGATTTTCATCGGACAGCATCGGATTTAACAAAATCGCAGTGTGAAACCACCCTAAGGCTGCTTTCATACAGCGTTTTTCTGCAATCCGACACTGTCCGTTAAAAATCGGACAGCATCGGATGCTCAAAATCGGATGCCAGCAGTCGGATTTTTTTATCGGATCCAATTAAAAATCGGACCGATGGCATCCGATCAGATCTGATTTTTTAACGGATCCGATTTAAATGGGGGAGGGCTGTGGGAGGTCTTGGAGTTTGAGCATGCGCAATACAGAAATTGGATCCGATATCGGATCCAATTTTCCACCCGATCCGATCCCCATAGACTCCCATATTATTTTAATGGGATCGTATTGGATCCGATTCAATCCAATTTTTGCAGCGGACCCCAAAATCAAAGCAGTCTGCGATTTTGGCTGCTGCAAAAAATCGGACAGTGACTAGACAGGAACCTTACAAGTGTAGTTTATAATAAAACATTTTCCATAACTAGACACATACATTAAAAAGACACAGCAAAAGGATATTTGCTTTGTACACAGTTAAGTGTTAGAGATGGTCTGTGCAGTCACTAGTTATGTGGGCACTCGGAATTGTAAAAGTTAAGATGGATGCTATACTGCAGGCCAGGCACATTGATGTGTGGTTACTAGTTATGGGGGCACTATGAATCATAATAGTCTAAATGACACTATACTCTGGGCTGGGTATATTGCGGTTCAGTCACTAGTTATAGGGGCACTCTGACCATAAATGACCCTATATTCTGGGCCAAGCACATTGCTGTGTGGTCACTAGTTATGGGGGCACTCTGACCATAGATGACCCTATACTCAGGGCTGGGTACATTGCTGTGTGGTCACTAGTTATGGGGGCACTCTGACCATAGATGACCCCATACTCTGGGCTGGGTACATTGCTGTGTGGTCACTAGTTATGGGGGCACTGTGACCATAGATGACCTTATACTCTGGGATGGGTACATTGCTGTGTGGTCAGTAGTTATGGGGGCACTCTGACCATATACTCAAGGCTGGGTACATTGCTGTGTGGTCACTAGTTATGGGGGCACTCTGACCATAGATGACCATATACTCTAGGCTGGGTACATTGCTGTGTGGTCACTAGTTATGGGGACACTCTGACCATAGATGACCCCATACTCTGGGCTGGGTACATTGCTGTGCAGTCACTAGTTATGGGGGCACTCTGACCATAGATGACCTTATACTCTGGGCTGGGTACATTGCTGTGTGGTCAGTAGTTATGGGGGCACTCTGACCATATACTCAGGGCTGAGTACATTGCTGTGTGGTCACTAGTTATGGGGGCCCCCTGACCATAGATGACCTTATACTCTGGGCTGGGTACATTGCTGTGTGGTCACTAGTTATGGGGGCACTCTGACCATAGATGACCTTATACTCTGGGCTGGGTACATTGCTGTGTGGTCACTAGTTATGGGGGCCCCCTGACCATAGATGACCTTATACTCTGGGCTGGGTACATTGCTGTGTGGTCAGTAGTTATGGGGGCACTCTGACCATAGATGACCTTATACTCTGGGCTGGGTACATTGCTGTGTGGTCACTAGTTATGGGGGCACTCTGACCATAGATGACCTTATACTCTGGGCTGGGTACATTGCTGTGTGGTCACTAGTTATGGGGGCACTCTGACCATAGATGACCTTATACTCTGGGCTGGGTACATTGCTGTGTGGTCACTAGTTATGGGGGCACTCTGACCATAGATGACCTTATACTCTGGGCTGGGTACATTGCTGTGTGGTCAGTAGTTATGGGGGCACTCTGACCATATACTCAGGGCTGAGTACATTGCTGTGTGGTCACTAGTTATGGGGGCACTGTGACCATAGATGACCTTATACTCTGGGCTAGGTACATTGCTGTGTGGTCACTAGTTATGGGGGCACTCTGACCATAGATGACCTTATACTCTGGGCTGGGTACATTGCTGTGTGGTCAGTAGTTATGGGGGCCCCTGACCATAGATGACCTTATACTCTGGGCTGGGTACATTGCTGTGTGGTCACTAGTTATGGGGGCACTCTGACCATAGATGACCTTATACTCTGGGCTGGGTACATTGCTGTGTGGTCAGTAGTTATGGGGGCACTCTGACCATATACTCAGGGCTGAGTACATTGCTGTGTGGTCACTAGTTATGGGGGCACTGTGACCATAGATGACCTTATACTCTGGGCTGGGTACATTGCTGTGTGGTCACTAGTTATGGGGGCACTCTGACCATAGATGACCTTATACTCTGGGCTGGGTACATTGCTGTGTGGTCACTAGTTATGGGGGCACTCTGACCGTAGATGACCTTATACTCTGGGCTGGGTACATTGCTGTGTGGTCAGTAGTTATGGGGGCACTCTGACCATATACTCAGGGCTGAGTACATTGCTGTGTGGTCACTAGTTATGGGGGCCCCTGACCATAGATGACCTTATACTCTGGGCTGGGTACATTGCTGTGTGGTCACTAGTTATGGGGGCACTCTGACCATAGATGACCTTATACTCTGGGCTGGGTACATTGCTGTGTGGTCACTAGTTATGGGGGCACTCTGACAATAGATGACCTTATACTCTGGGCTGGGTACATTGCTGTGTGGTCACTAGTTATGGGGGCACTCTGACCATAGATGACCTTATACTCTGGGTACATTGCTGTGTGGTCACTAGTTATGGGGGCACTGTGACCATAGATGACCTTATACTCTGGGCTAGGTACATTGCTGTGTGGTCACTAGTTATGGGGGCACTCTGACCATAGATGACCTTATACTCTGGGCTGGGTACATTGCTGTGTGGTCAGTAGTTATGGGGGCACTCTGACCATATACTCAGGGCTGAGTACATTGCTGTGTGGTCACTAGTTATGGGGGCCCCTGACCATAGATGACCTTATACTCTGGGATGGGTACATTGCTGTGTGGTCACTAGTTATGGGGGCACTCTGACCATAGATGACCTTATACTCTGGGCTGGGTACATTGCTGTGTGGTCACTAGTTATGGGGGCCCCTGACCATAGATGACCCTATACTCAGGAATGAGTACATTGCTGTGTGGTCACTAGTTATGGGGGCCCCCTGACCATAGATGACCTTATACTCTGGGCTGGGTACATTGCTGTGTGGTCACTAGTTATGGGGGCACTCTGACCATAGATGACCTTATACTCTGGGCTGGGTACATTGCTGTGTGGTCACTAGTTATGGGGGCCCCTGACCATAGATGACCCTATACTCAGGGCTGAGTACATTGCTGTGTGGTCACTAGTTATGGGGGCACTCTGACCATAGATGACCTTATACTCTGGGCTGGGTACATTGCTGTGTGGTCACTAGTTATGGGGGCACTCTGACCATAGATGACCTTATACTCTGGGCTGGGTACATTGCTGTGTGGTCACTAGTTATGGGGGCACTCTGACCATAGATGACCTTATACTCAGGGCTGGGTACATTGCTGTGTGGTCACTAGTTATGGGGGCACTCTGACCATAGATGACCTTATACTCTGGGCTGGGTACATTGCTGTGTGGTCACTAGTTATGGGGGCACTCTGACCATAGATGACTCTATACTCCGGGCTGGGTACATTGCTGTGTGGTCACTAGTTATGGGGGCACTCTGACCATAGATGACCTTATACTCAGGGCTGGGTACATTGCTGTGTGGTCACTAGTTATGGGGGCACTCTGACCATAGATGACCTTATACTCTGGGCTGGGTACATTGCTGTGTGGTCACTAGTTATGGGGGCACTCTGACCATAGATGACCTTATACTCAGGGCTGGGTACATTGCTGTGTGGTCACTAGTTATGGGGGCACTCTGACCATAGATGACCTTATACTCTGGGCTGGGTACATTGCTGTGTGGTCACTAGTTATGGGGGCACTCTGACCATAGATGACCTTATACTCTGGGCTGGGTACATTGCTGTGTGGTCACTAGTTATGGGGGCACTCTGACCATAGATGACTGTACTCCGCCTCACGTGGCTGATAGCAGAGAACACCATAGCACCCACAGTAAGTGCCGCTGATCAGCAGCTCGGTGTGTACACGGCTCTCAGACTATACAGGGTAGCAGCCCCTGCACTCGCTTCCTGCGGTCACGGCCGCCTGTTACCAGTGTGTCACTTCCGCTCATGGACTCACAGTGTCACTCCGCAGCTGAGCGCCAGTCCGTGCAGAGCCGCCATCTCCGCCTCCTCCGCTTGTCACAGTCGGCTCTAGGTGCCGAGGTGTCAGCAGCGCCGCCTGCTGGTAGATTGTATCTCGTGTAGGAAACTGACGACAACTGGGAGCAAAGTATTCTGGGACTTGTAGTGTCACCGCAGTAGTACGGCAGCCTGATCACGTGACAGCACTGTGGTCACGTGAAGCCAGATTGCTGGGGAGGTAGATTTGGTTGCTATGGGTTACTGCACTGTGTAGTGTATAAGGCCCAGTCTTTTCTTACCAAACTGAAATTGCTAGTAATGATAACAGGAATCCACAGTACACCCTCCACACCCCACATGGTTATAATAAGGCGACATTCACACCTGAGTGCGGATATTCTGGCTGTTTCGCTTATAGAAACAGCAGTCACAATCTTGTGGCGCCCCGCAACGAGTGCGTCACAGGAGGGTATTGCAGCCATAAATGCAGCAGCAATATTCTCTGACCCAGCAGTCAAATGGTTAACTCAGAGATCCATACCCTGCATGCATCACCTAGTATAGAGGGCCAATCAGGGCCTGGTGGGCGGAGTGCAAGGGTAGTGTGTAGTAGAAGTTTAGTCCAGCTTAGAGAGTTGGTCTCGGGTCTGGAGAAGTAACAGCAACCTGAAAGACCTCTGCAGATTCCCAGCTCTGCAACCTAGGAGAGGGGGTTGCACAGTCCCGTGCAACCCCCTGGCCACCCTCGCTGGCCGTCTCCCTACCAACTACAGGCATCATCATGCGGGTCCAAAACCATCCCGTGCCCATCTACAGCCGGTTTGCTGGTACCGAAGCTTGCAGTAGTCCAGCTCTGCTATGCGAACCAGAAGAGTGGAGGGATCGCTTTACAGGAGCACCCCACCATCGCCAAATCCAGTCGTCTAACCAGCGGTGTACCCACCAAGGGACCCAAGGCTCCCCAAAGCATCCGGAATGTATACCCCAGATAGGGCATTCAAGCAGCCTCCCAGTACCCGATCTGATATTCCTGGGCGACCACGGCAACTTACTTAGATAGCATGGAGGAACACCGCGGATCTCTGAGAGACACCTATCACTGCTGAGTCCACCCTGTCTGCTACCCACAAACTGTATACCATGTACTGCTTGCTGGTTACAGTAAAGACCCGTTACAGAGACTTTCTGTGTCCGTGCTTTCTTATGAACTGTCCGTCCGCACCATAAGGTAACCGCAGCTGCCGCACAACATCTTTAGCAGCTCCAGCCTCCGGGGATCATCGCAGCCTGTGGGGAGCGTTCCATCTTGCTGCATTCCATCCCCCGGAGGTCCCGCAGCGTCGGTACAGTTACCGAAACACTCATAGGTGGCGTCACGAAACAATTAACCCCTTAATCTGTTCCCACAAGACGTCTTCAACTTTTTGATCTGCACTCAACCGGGCCCCACTACCGGCAGGCGCGGTCCCACCCGTGACAAGGAGGAAGAAGCTACTGCCTGTCTAAACCGGAGTCCCGGCCACGGTGAGTCAATCTCAACTGATGAAAGCATAGTGTCCCCTGCGGTTATTATAGGGTCTGCTGGTTTCTATTATGGATCCATTTTTGTAACAGAAGAATAAAGCTCTGCACGATTCACTTCTTCCAGTCTAAAAAGAAACTCGACAGAACCCAGACAGGCCCCATAGTAATCCATAGGTTCTCTTCATAGTAATCCATAGCCCTCTCCATGTTAATCCATAGGCTCTCTCCATTGTAATCCATAGGGTCTCTCCACAGTAATCCATAGGCCCTCTCCATAGTAATCCATAGGTTCTCTCCATAGTAATCCATAGACCCTCTCCATAGTAATCCATAGACCCTCTCCATAGTAATCCATAGACCCTCTCCATAGTAATCCATAGACCCTCTCCATAGTAATCCATAGGCCCTCTCCATAGCAATCCATAGGATCTCTCCATAGTAATCCATAGCCTCTCTCCAAAGTAATCCATATGCCCTCTCCATAGTAATCTATAGGCTCTTTCTATAGTAATCCATAGGCCCTCTCCATAGTAATCCATAGACCCTCTCCATAGTAATCCATAGGCCCTCTCCATAGTAATCCATAGGCTCTCTCCACAGTAATCCATAGGCCCTCTCCATAGTAATCCACAGGTTCTCTCCATAGTAATCCATAGTCCCTCTCCATAGTAATCCATAGGACCTCTCCATAGTAATCCATAGGCTCTTTCCATAGTAATCCATAGGCCCTCTCCATAGTAATCCATAGGCCCTCTCCATAGTAATCCATAGGCTCTCTCCATAGTAATCCATAGGCTCTCCACAGTAATCCATAGGCCCTCTCCATAGTAATCCACAGGTTCTCTCCATAGTAATCCATAGGCCCTCTCCATAGTAATCCATAGGCTCTTTCCATAGTAATCCATAGGCCCTCTCCATAGTAATCCATAGGCCCTCTCCATAGTAATCCATAGGCTCTCTCCATAGTAATCCATAGGCTCTCTCCACAGTAATCCATAGGCCCTCTCCATAGTAATCCACAGGTTCTCTCCATAGTAATCCATAGGCCCTCTCCATAGTAATCAATAGGACCTCTCCATAGTAATCCATAGGCTCTTTCCATAGTAATCCATAGGCTCTTTCCATAGTAATCCATAGGCCTCTGCTTCTGTTTACATCAGATTTGACCGATCTGCTGGTTTTGACCAATCTCAGACACAAAGCACAGCATTTGTTTCTCAATCCACAATAACATCTCTGCCTGCACATCTCTCACAGTCCAGCAGTTTGTCGGGTACACCCTACTCCACCCTCTCTAAGTACAGCAGCCAGCCCTCCGTCCCACAGTTGTGGTCACGGAAAAGATTATTTCCTCCTACACATCCCAAAACAAAGAGCTTGAAGTTGACCATCTCCAATTTGTTGGCCATGGAAATGCTGCCTTTGCGTAGATGGTTTCCAAAAGCTGATGGCTGTCGCAGCCCCCCAGTATCAGTTGCCCAGCTGTCACCATTATGTCTCAAAGAAAGCTGTTCTTGCGCTCACCAGCATGTCGCACACAACATCACCCACTCCTTTAGAAACTCTGTGTGTGACGGTGCATATCACCACTGACATCTGAACGAACAAACATAGCCAGGGGTGTTACATCTTGCTCACTGGGAACTGGTTGACTTCGATGGCTGTGAGGCCAGTCGAGAAAAGGGCTATTCCCCAAGTCTTCAAATCCCCAAGACTTTTGGGACAAACTTCTTCCTATATCCCTTCACCCACTGCTTCTGCATCGTCCACCTCTTTTAGGGTCTCCATCTGCACTCTCGACCTTCTCCTTTAATGTTGCAAAAGTTCAGACAGAATTCCCTCCCATCTCCTTACTGCGCTGACAGGGCTCACCACCATCAGGTAGAGTTGAAATTAAAATGCCTTGGAGATGTGAGTCACACAGCTGAAGAGTTGTGGACAGCTAGTATCTCAGTCGCAAGGGCAGGGATACTTGAACACTCCAGTCTTCAGGTTCACAGTGGCCTCCCCAGAAGCTGTGGCCCGGACCAGACATGTTAAAGGGGAAATTTAAAGGGGAAAAGTTTGTTGTGACGCCATCTGCTTGGAGTAGTCCCCAGGAGATAGGTGTTAAAGCAACTAAATGGAGCACTCCTCTCAGTCGGAACATGTCCCTGGGGTGTAGTGAAAGAGTGAAAGTAAAGTAGTGATGGTGGTAGTTGTAGTAGTAGAATGTGAATAGAGGCTTAGGAAAGAGTAGACAGACACAAGGTTCTTGCCATTCTTACCGGTCACCTTTACTTGAGTTCAGTGCAGGTATAACCCAGCCCGGGTACTGTATTCACCAAAATTGTGGCCTGGCCAGTTCACAAGTAGTCTATGCCCACTCTGCTGAGACACAGGGAATATGGCCTTCCTTGCTGCCCTTTCTCTCTCTGACACTCTACTACTCTTTGTCCTCCTAGTGTTCTGTGGTTACAAGTCCCAAAGGCAGGTGACTACGGGTCCTCTGAGCAACTGCCTTGCAAGTCCTCTTGATCCTATATACATCCTTTGCCTTGGGAGAGTCCACGATGGTAGTCACTGTATATGAAGCCCAGTGACCTCCAGTTTCTCAGCTAGTCCTGAAGATATCCAGACCGAATTGTGGCTGGTACCCCTGTGCACCTAGTTCCTCTACCTGGCTGTCCAGCTGGCTTCAGATTCAGGTCCACAGGCCTGGGATTCGCAGCTGACCCACGTGTGTCCTGCTCTCTCCCCAGCTCTCGACCCCTAACCTAACTCCTCTCTCCAGCCAGTAGATGGGGACTGCTCTGAATGTGGGTCTCTTCTGCCCAGCAGCGTCCTGGCCTGGAGTTTGGATATTATTGGGTGTGTTTTGGGGTTCTCAGCAAAGCTTTCCCTTCTTACCTGTGAACATGATGCCACACCTATTGGATAGGTGCAGTACCATAGTGGCGACTGAACCACAAAGGCGCCACACTAGGCAGGCCAAGTTTCATCAATGGCTGTCTCCACTAATATGCTTTAACGATACAAACTTGGTGATGGCCCTACACTGGTACAAACTTATACACGTGCCCTGCATAGCTCACGTCCTCAATCTTGTTGTCCAACAATTCCTACATCACTATCCGGGACTGGGTGAGATGCGGCGCATGGCACGGTCTCTGTGTGCTCACTTCTTCCATTCTTACCCCATGGGTCATCAACTAGCTTCACTACAGAGGTCTTACAGAAAACGGTTAATCGTTTTATATGAGATGTGCTATTGTGGTGGAATTCTACTCTGCACATATTGCAGTGAATGTAGCAGCAGTGACAAGCCCTGGCACAGTATGTAATGATGCATACAGTGACTCAAAGTGAGCCGAATGTGTGCAAATAACGCTTGCAGAGTGAGCACAGATTAAGGACATATGCACCCTTCTGCATAGTTTTGAAATGGGTACAAAGATGGTTAGCGCTGACGATGCCATCATCAGTATCACTATTCCGGTCATCTACATGCTGGAGCAAACTTTGAAAACTCTAGAGGTTGAGGTGGTGAAAGAGGAGGATGTGGAAAGGATATCAATATCTCAAAGGTCCAGACTCGTCACACAGTCAGGTGGCATGACAGAGTGGAGTAGAGCAACAGAGGGGGGCTCATGGTACCAGATAAACAGGTAGTAAAGGTGCAGGAGCTGAGGAACAAATGGAGGAGGACGAGGATAAAGAGGTGATGGGCACAGAACAACCAGGAGATAAGGAAAAAATGATTCCCCTTTCTGTTGTCCGAGGTTGGCTGGAGAAAGGAAGCTCGATTTTTTTATGCTGCCACCAACACAACAAGGACTTGAGCCTCATGGATGCGTCAGAAACATGAGGGCCTTCTTGCTGCACTATCTGCAACATGATGCCCATATCGTTACGATTCAAATTAGCAATGACTACTGGGTTACCACACTGTGGAACCCATGGTACAAGAGTGAATTTAGGCAGATGCTTGCCGCCTTCGACAAGGATACGCGCATGCTGGAGTATAAAAAAAAAGCTTGTAGACAATTTTAGAACTGGTTGTCCCCAACACAGCAGTGGAGCAGTGAACCCTGTTGAGACCTCAATTCTTGAACAGGAGAGGGAACAACGTGCTACAGTATGCGCGATCTATTGGATTCACTTGATGACGCACAACCTAACACAGGTAGGAGGATCTTTCCCTACAGAAATAGATCCCATAAGGCTCCATCACTCCCTACAATACCCTCCCATTAATCTATTTTTTTGAATCTATGAAAAAAGAAATTGATAATATGCAAATCAAAAATAAACACTTGATGAGCAAGGAACTGACGGCTATTCGTAATCTAAAAAATAACCCTGAAGCATATACCCATCAGTCTCAGACGATGTGACAAAGACAAGGGCACATTACTACACATTTGGTGGGATTGTGAGGGGATCCAGCCCTTTTGGAACTCGGTATTTGATATATTCTCCAAAATCTCAGGGAAACAGACTTCCGCGTCAGCTGCAGTTGCCTTACTAACAATCTCTCCGGACTCGATCAGAGCCCAAAAGGCGGATATACTTAGATTCTGTATAACTGCTGCTCGCTTGGTGATCACCAGGCTCTGGAAAACACGGCAGAGCCCAAGACTGACGGATTGGTTGGTAGAGGTGGATAACATTCTCCGCATGGAGGACCTTACTGCAGAGATCTTAGGATCCAAAGAGAAATTTCTGCAGGTGAGGGGCCAGTGGATCCTGTTCAGAGACTCCCCTAAATTTTCAGCTTCTTTTAGAGCAAACAGTCCGTAATCAGACAGTGTCTTGTTCCAGCTGTGTCCGTTTGTCTCCTTATGTGTCCCCCCTTGAACGTCTCTTTCTCCATTCTTCATTCCCCCTATATACTTCCCCATATGTTTCTTCCTGATCCATCTCATTTTTTGCTGCCTGGAAAGTTATTGAGTTTTAATGAAAATTTTTGAACTAAACATGTTTATGATACGTTAATTGGAGATACTCTCTAATATTCTATAACAGGATGGTTATATAACAATGGTACGTTGTTGTTCATACAAAAGATTGTTCTTATTTCAGAAACAAATAATTGGACAAAAAGGTCTTTTCTGATGCTTCTGTGGATCTTTTTTGTTATTAGTGTTAATTGCTCTTTTCCACACAGTTCTTCTCCCTTAAACTCTTCCCCTTTTTTTTTCCTTCTTTTCTCTTTATATGTTTTTTTGCATATGGTTTTTCTTTGTTTCCCTCCTTTTTGATGGAGGGTGTTCTCACCCCTTGGTTTGTGCACATAACGGACTAAGGAGAGAGAGAAGTGTTTTACTTCTTTCCTTTATCTATTTTCGCTTTTTCTTTCTTTTATCCCTTTTTTTCTCTATTACTGACAGCCTTCAAGTGATACACTTCTGTAGAGATGTTTAATTGCCAGTTGCATATTCCTAATGTCAAGAGTACAAAATACGACTCATTACTGTGCATAGCTCATGACAGTCATGTACCATGTATGACTTAAATCCTTCTTTGTTTTCAATACATTTTAAACATAAAAAATAACACTGAATTTGTTACCAAAGAAGCGGATAAGGGTGGTAATGTGCTTATATGGCCAACCAACATGTACACAGCAGAAGCTTTGAGACAAACAGCAATCACTATGTGAAACTCCCTTCTGATCCAACTTGCATCTTTCAGAATAAGCTGTTCAAGCTTCTTGAAGCGGCCAGCAGATATGGGATCATCAATCACAGAGAAAAGGATTTCATTTGGGGGTAAAGCCGGTTATCTCTACGTATTACCTACTCCCGAAGGTACACAAACACCTTACCACTCCACCAGGTAGACCTATCGTCTCAAGCATAGGGAGTTTGAGTGAGTATGTAGATTTCTATCTACAACCACTGGTACAAGAGCTACCTTCGTACACCAAAGACAGTACCCATTTCATCTAACATGTTCAATCCTTACAGGCCACTTCTGAGACTCTGATTGCAATGTGCGATGATAGAATCACCAATATTGCTCATTCTGATGGCATGCAGGCGGTCTTATACTTTTTTGACCAACAAGTAGAATCAGATAGGATGCATGACTCTTTTCTGGTTGATCTTCTTGATTTCATGTTAACACACAACTATTTTTTGTTTGACCGTACTTACTACCAGCAAACATCAGGCGTTGCCATGGGTGCGAAATGCGAAATGACGGTGGTTTTTTCAGACGGATACGTACAAGAGGCAGGTACGTGTGTGGCACAGGTATATCGATGACATCATTTTCCTGTGGGAGGGTACTGAATTGGAATGTGCTGACTTTTTGACCAGCCTAAACTCCAATACGTTAAATATCTTCCTGACACACACTATCTTTCCAACAAGGGCCATTTTCTTGGACCTGACAGTGACAGTTGAAAATTAAAGATTTTATACAAACCTCTATAGAAAACCCACTGCGACTAACAGCTTCCTTGCATTTTCCAGCTTCCACCCCAACACCTAAGAAGGGGTATACCCGTTGGACAGTTCTTGTGTACAAGGCGGAACTGTACTTCTGATGCAGACTTCAAGATACAAGCAAAGGCCCTAACGGACCGTTTCCGCAAGCGGGGTTACCCCAAGAAGGTGGTTTCCAACGCCTATCAACGAGCATGCCAACATGATCAACAATCCTTACTACAATGGAGGGACTATACCATGGACAACAAGATCAGGATCATCACCCAATATAACAATCAATGGTCAGAGGTGGGTAACGCTATTTGTGAACACTGGGGGCCTTCTCACTCTTGACCCTAAAGTAAGACCTTTGATAGAGGATCGCCCACTCCTGACCGCGAGACGTGCACCAAATTTACGTGATCAACTGACAAACAGCCACTTCACAAGGCCCACCACTTCCACTTCCAGGGGAGTCAAACTATTGGGCTTCTTTCCCTGTGGATCCTGCAGCATTTGTCAGTATATGACCCCAACAAGAAATTTCTTCGTTAATCCCTATGACTCCAAAGATCATAAATTGAGAAATTACATCAACTGCAAATGCACTAATATCATCTATGCCTTGAGCTGTCCCTGTCATAGGGTATATGTTGGAGAGACTACACAGGTGTTGAGAAAAAGGGCACAACATCACATCTCTACTATCAATCTGGCATCTACCAACCAGGAGAAAGGTATAAAATTGACCTCGGTAGCCTCACACTTCTTGACTGTACATCGCGGGAGACCAAGGGGGTTACAAATAGTGGGGCTGGATCGGATCATACTCACTATCCAGGGTGGTGATGCCAATAAGATGTTACTTAAATCAGAAACTAAATAGATATATCTTCTCAACTCCATGTCACCTATTGGACTAAATGAAGAATTTCTGTTTACAGGATTCCTTGGATGAAATACTTTTTGACAAGTACAAAAGGAGGCTGTCTACCCACAACAGCCATAAATCTTCTCATGTACGAGAATTGCAAGTCGGACTCCTCACCACGGGATCCTGGAATGCAGATAGCCATGTATCATGTTACTTACGGAAAATAATTGGACATGTACCCATGGAAATTGCCCACACTAGGGCTTATCTTGTTGGTCTCTTTGAATGAGACTGATTAACAATTACTAACAAAAGGGACTTTCTCTGTATACTGTATATACTTCACAACCCTAATACAGATAGAAAGGGATCATTGTTAAATCTACAAACTTGACGTTGATATTCTTAAGGTCGCACTCAGATCCTCCCTTATTCGGGTATTGGGGCTCTCATTGGTGTCAATTGACTATCTACCATACAGTATATATCTTTAAAGTACGTTGTACCCTAAATAGCCTCGAACATATATATCTGAATTAAACTACATTTACTATAGATAAGTTTGGCACGTGTTTCATATGTGTCTACTCATATTGTCCAACACAGTGCCTAGGGACTTCTATACAATAACGTATAAGAAATATATAACCATGATCACCCTAACTAATAGGATGACCCCCACTTGGGCCAATATTCTAGATGATCTAGCAACTGTTATATATAAATTTGGACCTTATAACATGTCGCATAGTGCCATACTTGCGTCGCCTATTTGTTCAGCAATGGGAATTATGCCTGATGCGGATGGGCACTTGCCAAACTTTATTGTACCATCTCAATCTCGTGACTATATACCACCCAGTACTATCTTGGATACAAATTAGACTAACCCTGCTGGGGAGCCTTCTATCTAATTTGGTGCCACTTCTTTATACTTAGGCTGGTTTCACACTACAATTTTGTGAAATCCGATGCTGTCCAATAAAAATCGGACAGCATCGGATCCAATTTAGCCCCCATGTTCTCCAATGGGGATCGGATCGGATGCCATTAAGTACATGCTGACACTCATTCTTCCCACATCTTCTCCAGCTCACTCTCCACATTTGACCCAGTTACAGAAGAAGAGGTTGCCAGGCTCCTCTCTTCTTCTCGTCCCACTACATGCACCACTGACCCCATCCCCTCACATCTACTCCAGTCTCTCCTTCCGGTCGTCACCACTCACCTAACCAAAATCTTCAACCTCTCCCTCTCTTCTGGCATCTTCCCCTCCTCCTTCAAACACTCGATCATTATTCCATTGTTAAAGAAAGCTTCTCTCGACCCATCCTACACAAATAACTACAGACCAGTCTCCAACCTCCCCTTCATCTCTAAACTCCTGGAGCACCTGGTCTACTCCCACCTCACCCGTTACCTCTCCGCTCACTCTCTTCTAGATCCATCACAGTCTGGCTTCCGCCCCTTTCACTCTACAGAAACTGCCCTCAAAGTGACCAATGACCTAATGACAGCAAAACGTAATGGTGACAACTCTCTGCTTATTCTTCTAGATCTCTCTGCAGCTTTTGACACTGTTGACCACCATCTCCTACTCTCTATGTTGCACTCCATTGGTATAAAGGACACCGCTCTCTCCTGGCTCTCTTCCTATCTTTCTGGCTGCTCTTTCAGTGTATCATTTGCTGGTTCTACTTCACCCCTCTTCCTCTCATTATTGGAGTCCCTCAGGGTTCAGTCCTTGGACATTTTCTCTTCTCTTTCTACACAGCCCCGATTGGACACACCATCAGCAGATTTGGGTTCCAGTACCATCTCTATGTTGATGACACACAATTATACACTTCAGCTCCTAACCTTACCCCTGCGGTGTTAAAGAACACCAATGACGGTCTAGCTGCTGTTTCCAACATCATGTCAGCTCTCTATTTAAAACTCAAGCTCTCCAAAACTGAACTTCTTTTGCTCCCGTCCTCCACTAACCTCCCTAAATCTGACATATCTCTTTCAGTGTGCGGTACCACGATAACTCCTAGGCAGCAGGCTCACTGTCTGTGTGTCACGTTTGAAACCAATCTCTCCTTCACCTCCTACATAGAATCTCTCGCCCGTTCTTGTCGCTTACACCTGAAGAACATCTCTAGAGTCCGCCCCTTTCTCACCATGGAAACAACTAAAACCAGCACCGTGGCCCTAATCCACTCCCGCCTTGATTATTGTAATTCTCTATTAATCGGCCTCCCCCTCTCTAAACTTTCCCTCTACAGTCCATCCTTAATTCAGCAGCCAGGATCACCTACCTGGCCAATCGTTACTCAGATGCCTCCGCTCTGTGCCAGTCAATGCATTGGCTGCCTATACACTGCAGAAAAAGGTCAAATTGCTTGTTCTCACCCACAAAAGCTCTTCACAATGCAGCGCCCCCCTATATCTCCTCCCTCATCTCTGTCTATCATCCCACCCGTTCTCTACGTTCTACAAATGACCTTCAACTAACATCTGCACTAATCCGATCCTCCCACTCCCGGCTCCAAGACTTCTCCCGAGCTGCACCAATTCTCTGGAATGCTCTACCCCAAGAAATCAGGACCATCCACAACTTGCATAGCTTCAGACGCTCACTAAAAAAACATTTTTCAAGGCGGCCTATCATGCTCCCTAACAAAATTCTTTTGTACTGTACATAGCACATTCACTCTATCGACATAACTCTTCTTCAAATTCCACCAAACCCAAAAGGTCTACACAGATTGTCTGGTGACCATTCATGTAACTTTATTTCTATCCCCCATTTCCTCAAGATGCCTGGACCATCAGTGTAATAAGCCCCTGCACTTTGTATAACCCCTATCTCGTTGTAGATTGTAAGCACTTGAGCAGGGTCACCCTTATTTTTTTGTTTAACCTATTGTATTTTTTACATTGATTTTATGCGTATTGTATGGTTTCCTATTATACTGTTTTCTTTCTCTACTGGAATTAATGTATTATATTGTGTATTTTCTTACTGCGTTATACTGTGTATTTTCATCTATTACCCACTGTATTGTAAAGCGCTGCGGAATATGTTTGCGCTATAAAAATAATGATTATTATTATTATTAAGCAGTTAATAGCACTAATTATAATGGGTATGTGAGATATCCGTAAAAAAATGGATACAACACGTATGTGCAACATGGACATCTGAATGAAGCGCTCCTGCTAGACCACTTTCACACACATTATGTTGGTCAGAATTTTGCATCAGTATTTGTAAGCCAAAGCTTTATTGGAAAGATTGGCACCTCTCCAGAATTTTAGCTCCACTTGTTGTTGGCTTCTTGATACTGGTGCAAAATATTAATACTAACTCCTTTATAGGCTTAAAATCAGTGGCATTAAATGAAGCTCATGGTCCTCGATGGGAAAGCTCAAATGGGGCACACACTTATTGTAAATCTTTAATAGCATTTGGCTTTTTCTATAGGGCAAAGGTACTTTTGGGGCCCCCTAGGCTCAAGGGCCTGGGTGCGATTGCAACCCCTACACTTGTTACTCATGCCCCTGTGCTTCAAATATATGTTTGTTTTTTTAGACGTTCGATTTCTTACTTCATCTATTGCTGTGGAAATGCCAGAGCCCCAGTGATCAATAGGCTTTACATGCAGAAGTGCCCAAAGATTTAGGCAGTGTGTGAAAAATTGCATGAGAGAATGCTATGAAAAATAGCTCAATTCTAACAAAATGCTATCAAGGGTCCCTTTACATGTCAGTTTAAAAAACACATGGCCCGTTTTGGACATCCGTATGGCCATCTGGGTGTCCATGAGTGTCAGCCACGTGCCATCTGTTTGGGACACATATTGGAAAAACACATAGGTCACTGAAATTTATTTTTTTTACATGTAAAATATGTGCAAAGGTAGATAAATGATGATACATAGATAGATGGGATAGATTTATAGATAGATATTAAACAGCTAAATAATACCCCGCCCTCTACATATTCAAAGCTTGCACCATTTAGTGCCTTTCCTGTGGCACTAAAGGGTGTTTAGCCTTATATATAGCCCAAAAAAGGAGATTTATGTGTACTCACCGTAAAATCCTTTTCTCTTAGCCTCTAATTGGGGGACACAGACCGTGGGTGTTATGCTGCTGTCCACTAGGAGGCGACACTAAGCAGAATCTGCAAAAGAGTAACAGTGGCTCCTCCTCTGCAGCATACACCCCTGGTACAGGCATTGCCTCACCAGTTTTGTGCTAAAGCAGTAGGAGAGTTAACAGATAAAAACAGTAAAACAGGGCATGTAACTACACAGGCAACCCGTGTAAACAGATATAGCTAACAAGGTAATAACAGTGTAACAAGGCCTGAAAACAAACAGGCACGTGTGTAAACAGTTAAGAGTTAGCAGAGTACTAAAAGTACCACAAGGCCTGTAACTACGCAGGCACGTGTAAAACGGGAAGAGTTAACGGAGCAATAATCGTATAACAAGGCCTGTGACTAAACAGGTTCATAGTACTACAAGGCCTGTAACCAAACAGGCACAAGTTTAAACAGTTCACCGATAATAGACGAACATTTGTAAACATGTTAACCCTGTAACAGCTGAGAAGCAATGTGAAAACTGTAGAAAAAAAGGCCCACAAGGGCAATAGGGTGGGTGCTGTGTCCCCCAATTAGAGGCTAAGAGAAAAGGATTTTACGGTGAGTACACAAAAATCTCCTTTTCTCCTTCGCCTCATTGGGGGACACAGACCGTGGGACGTCCTAAAGCAGTCCCTGGGTGGGGAAAAACAATGGAACACTGAGCATGGTCAGTGAAGACTATGCACCGACAGGCGGTCTGCTGCCGCCTTGAGGGCACGTCTACCCAGACTTGCGTCTTGCCGAGAACCAAGTGCAAGCACTGTAAATGCTTAAGTTTGTGCGCAGGCGGACCGCTTGGCTGTCTATACACTTATTGCACTGACACCTAGTACCGAACGGCCCAGGAGGCCACCACGGCCGTAGTAGAATGTGCCGTGATGCTGCTGGAAGGGATGAGCTTTCGATGGTATAAGCATCATAGATGGTTAGACGGATCCACCTTGGTAGAGGTGCCTTAGAGGCTGACAAAGTTTCTTTCTGTCCTCTGGAAGAAAGAATCTGACCTCTTTGAAAGGCATAGTCTTGGATACCTGGATGCGTAGGGCCCCGACAAGGCCCTGCATATGTAGGTCCTTCGCGACCGGATGGACTGGAGTTGGGCGAAGCGATGGCAGAGAGATGTATTCATTTAGGTGGGAAGAGTACACCGCCTGTAGCAGAAGGATGCAACGAGCCGCAGGACAATCTTGTCCAGATGGCAACCGAGAAAAAATGGTGTACATAAAACAACGCTGCAAACACCGACACCTCCGTAAAGAAAATAATTTTTCCACCGAAACCTACCACTGTTTGGATGGGAATACTAAAGGGAATATCCTATATAGGCTCAAATGGCGGTCTTGTAGGGCCGTGAGGACGAAGTTCAGGTCTCCACTTGTGTAAGAAGGGGAAACGGGATGAAACTTGCTGTGTGAGAGATCCTAAGGACAGGCCTGAGTCTAGGTCCAAGCGGAAGCAACCGAGAGGTCTTGGTATGAAATAGGGGCAAGGGGGAATGACCTCTAGAGGTGCTCTAGGCAAAAAATGAAAACGGTTACACGTGTGATAGTACATCGTTGATAAGGCTGGTTTCCTCGCTGTGACTATGGTCGCTAGAATTTCCTGGGAAAAAAAAAAACCTTGGGTTAAGTGCCAGGTCTCAAGGGCTACACCATTAATTTCAGAGTTGAGGAATCCTGTGGGAGAACTGGCCGAGAGAGAGCAGGTCTGGACTGTCTGTTAGTCGTCTTGGCACTGCTGCCATGATGTGGACGAAATCTGCGTACCAAGCGCAGCTGGGCCAGTCTGAGACCAGAAGAATGATCTGACGATATTCTTGTTTGATATTCCGCACTAACCTGGTAGTGGGGAAAGAACATAGGGGAGGCGGATACAGGTTCAGTCTTGGACTAGTGCGTCTGTCCTACTGACTTGAGTCCTGGGACCTGGCCAAGAAGATTGGAACCTTGGCATTGAGGCGTGACTCAGTCGGGTCACACATTTGTGGTTTCCTGGCGCTGGCAGCCTTGACGGAGGACTGTGGATGAAGGGACCATTTCCCTAAGTCCATCCCTTGTCGGGTTAGGAAAAAACGCTTCCCAGATGTGTACACCTGGTATGAGAACAGCTGGCAGAACAGTGTTCAAGGATTCCCCCCAGTGAAGGATGTGGTGAACGTCTGTCATTGCTTGGAGACTGTGGGTTTCACCCAAATGGTTAACGTATGCCACGGCTGTGGCATCGTCTGACTGTATCCTGACATGTCCGAATGCCAGAAGGTGACTGACGGATTTCTGTACTAGAAATATTGCCCGAATCCTCGTAGAATGAGAGGCATCTTCAGATCTGGACAAGGGTACTGCAGTGTGCATCGTGACAGGGTACATAGAACCACATCCTGTTCCCGGAGATGCAACTGAGCCAATGGAACTGCCTCCAACGCTGCCACTATCTCGTCTAGGACTCTTGTGGCAGTTGTGTAGGACTCTCTTGGCAGTTGTGAAGAACTCAGGAGACCGCTGAAGGAGACTGCGGATTCCTAGACGAAGAATCTGTGCCCTGTCAGGGGAAACATGACTAGACCTGTGGATGTGTTGCGGCTAAAGGCCGCTCTTTTCATCCGATGCTGTGTGTCCAATGAGGCTGAGACTCCATATGTGATGCTGCAGCATGTGGCCGTCGTGAGTACGCAGCGGAGCTGGGACTCCTGGAGTGGCTTTGGAGTTGTGGTAGACTTGTGGTGGTCGATCTGCTAACCGAGTCTTCTTAGAATGCAAAGTGAAGGTGCCACTGTGTACACAGTCCCTGAAAGTCATGCATTGATGAATACGTCGTCCAGATATGGGAGACTCCTTTGACAACTTCAGGCTAGGAAAAACTTTGTATTTATGATCTTCTGGTCTTACAGAATTCGCTTTTGACTCCTGAGTTGAGAAGGGACGGACTGCGTTGAAGAAGGGACGGACCACGGTCATACAGGGGACCGGAGGGCCCATGCATTGTATTAATGCAGTTGGGGATCTGCGAGGTCCTGCTTCGGAGCAGGCTGTGCAGATTGTTTGCACGTGTAATCTCAACCCAAGTATCTATTATAGGTGTGGTGAGGAGATTGGCCGCTGGGCTCTTGATCCATGTCCTGCAACTCAGAGTTCTATCTGTGTGTCTGGGGCGAGAGGCTGGGTAAACCTGTGAACAGGAGGGCCCATCCATTGGGATGATGCAGTCGGGAGTCAGCTAGATCCTGCTTCGGAGCGGGCTGTGTAGAGTGTTTTGCGCGTGTTATCTCAACTCGAGTACCTAATATAGGTGCAGTGAGGAGATGGTAGCTGGGCTCGTGGTCCACTCTTGCGACCCAGAGCTCTGGTTTTGTAGCCTAGGGAGGGAGGCTGGGTAGGCGTCGAGAAATCGCAACTTCAACCCGAGTCCCCAGCAATGGGGAGGCGAGAAGGAGTATGGCATATAGCAATCTCGGCTACAACCCAGCGCCCCAACCATGGGGAGTTGAGGATATGCTATAGGTCGTAGGTTCCAGAGACCCTTAGTTGAATTACCCGTGAAGCTGCGGAACACGTGTATTTAAATCAGCGTCTTGTGGGACTTGGCTGTCCTCACCGCCATCCAGAACTTCAAATGTGGGGTCTAGAGAGGGTTAGCGAACAGTCTTGGGACGCCTGACATTGTTGGGCAATGTTTGGGTTGTAGCAACTTCAACTGAGCTGTCCCAGAGGGGGGAAAGGGGGGCCACGAAAGAACCTGTCAGGTAAACTCATGGAAGGTCCACCACAGTCCAGTTGTCCCCGCTGCGTGGGATAGAGGTACGTTGTAAGAGTAGCTGAGACGCCTGAATATCAAATGACCTTTCTCAACATTGGGAGACCAAGGTAATGGCCCGTCGGCGTCTTACCTTAACCTAGCAACCCCTATGCAAAGTCATAAGGTTGGCTAGGCGTACCAACAGGTACCTGGATCGGTAGTGCCGTGGCCCGTGCGCTGGCAGAGACTCTGCATGTGTAGCTCTGGGAACCAGAAACGTTATTATAGGGTAACACTGGAGAAGCTAACATGTTTGCACTGCCCTTTGTATTGCAGGTGTACAGAGCAACAAGTTGCAGCAGGATATATAGCCCTGCAGGTTGCTCTGCTGTTGCTATTGGAGACCGCCGCACAGAGAAGCTGTGCTGGCTGTACCATCCAAGACTGTGTGAGCCCCGCACGGGTAAAGCGATGCTGCCTCCTATATAATGGCTGGGTCCAGAGATGGACATTGACTCCCTATGTTTCCCTCAATTCTTGTAATGTATACAGAGGAGGGTTCTGTGGGCCAGTATACAGTCCAGCTGGTACTGTACCCCCACAATGTTTGCCACTCCATGGGAGTAATGCAAGTTGCATTGTGGCAGGGACAAGAGGACAGATGCAGAAGCAGTCTGCACTTTACTGGCAGGCACCCTTGGTCCTGCTTTAACAATGCCACAGGCTCTCCTGTGAGAGCTGCTTGTTTGTTTATGTGGGAAGGAGGGGGGGAGGAACCTTGAAAAGAGCGCGAAGCTCTGTGAGAGAAAATTCCCCCTACAGCTCCGGTCCGCCCCTGCCATGACGCCGGCCGCGTCATTATCATCATCCAGGGGGCGGGCCGGGGGCGGAGGAAGGGGCGGCGGCTTCGCGCTAGGCCGAAGCCGCGGCCTAAAGTAGAACAATGGAGCCGAAAATAGCTCCAGGCCGGCGCGGAGGGGTGGCGGAACGGACCCCGCCGGACCTCCAGAGCATAGTAGCGGCGGCACAGAGGTGGCCTCGACAGGAGCACCCAGGACTGGGGCTCCTGAAACCGTCCGCAGAGCCGGCGCTGGCAACATGCAGGAGCGCAGGTAAGACTGTGCTCCTGTTACTGCTGGCAGCCTGGTGTCCCCCGGCCCTTCAGGCGCCAGTGCAGTGGTGGTCCCATCAGAACAACCCAGGGACTGGGTGTCCTGGAAGTCCGGCCACAGTAAATGGGTGACGGCTGGATGCAGGGGCACAGAAGGGTCCCCTGGCCCCATTAGGAGCACACAGCAGCGCTGGGCTCCTGGGGAGTGCTGCAGTGTTGGAGCTGGAGTTTGCTGGAAGTATGTGTGCCCCTCAGGATCATGCAGCAGGGCTGAGGATCCATGTGCCTCAGGAGCACGCAGCGGGGCTGAAGGCTCCATGTTGCTGTAACGAGTGCCCCTGCTGTAACGAGGGGCACGCAGCGGGGCTGAAGGCTCCATGTTGCTGTAACGAGAGCCCCTGCTGTAAAGAGGGGCACGCAGCAGGGCTGAGGCTCCATGTGCCTCAGGAGCACGCACCGGGGCTGAAGGCTCTATATGCCATGCTGTAACATGTGCCCATCAGGAGCACACAGTGAGACTGAAGCCTGCAGGCATCCATCTAGAGTCCCAGCCCAGAATGCAGCATGTGCTGCTGATACCTGTGGTGCCTCAGCCTAAGCACCCAGAGGGTGATTAGGGGGACGTCATCTGGCAGGTAGTCCAGCTCTGGCTTCAACTCAGGACCCCGAGGGAGTGAGGAAGGTGGATGTTATGCTGGGCTGTCTCAACTTTAACCCAGCAACCCAACAGTGGGAGGCTGAGAAAGGAGTACGGCATATGTAAGGATTCTCAACTTCAACCCAGCGCCCCAACAGTGGGTGGCCGAGGAAGGAGCATGCCGGGGGCCACGCCGGACCCACTTTTCTTCATTGGAAGAAAAAAAAAAATGAAGTAAATAGAGAGTAAAAATGGTCGTGTGCCTCCTTCGACACTAAGCAAAAAACTGGTGAGGCAATGCCTGTACCAGGGGTGTATGTTGCAGAGGAGGAGCCACTGTTACTCTTTTGCAGATTCTGCTTAGTGTCGCCTCCTAGTGGACAGCAGCATAACACCCACGGTCTGTGTCCCCCAATGAGGCGAAGGAGAAATAAAGAATATAATCCAATAGGAACATTTTTTGACAAAAAAAACTCACCGAAGTTTTGACACTTTTTTTCTCTACCCCTTGCATCTAGCAGGTGGCTGCAGATTTCCCCAGGAGGTAACACATGCGTCCAGACACCGGTGCTCAGTCCCCTGCAACCTAAAACATGGGGGCGGTTTGTGGCAACCAGGCATGTTAGCAAGGAGGGGCTGGTGGTGAATACAGACACATGGACACCATTAGGCCTCTGCCACTCACATCCACATCCAGGTGATACAAAGTGTCTGAGCAGCCTATTGGTGACGCCTCCTTTTAGACTGGGCGGGCTGCTCAGCACTGAAAATATGCATCACTGTGACAGACGCCTCCTAAAGGAAAACAACCTTAACGGCAATGGATAAAAAGATCTAAGCTGCTCGTGGCTCCCAGCAGCTTAGAGATGTCGGAGCTGCCTCCCACCGCCCGCGGTGATGGCAGGGGGTTATCAGCAGACTCCGACCTCTTCCTGCGTGACATAGCGATCCGGTAACCGGCCGTGGGCTGTAGTAGCAGTCCTGGGTCAGGAAAGCTCTGAGCCCCTGCGTCTTTACTCCGCCATGGCCAGGCCATGCCCCCCACATGTTAAATTTTTAACATGCGACTTCTGATGAATCAGGTCCTAAAGTTCTAGAAATAAAAGTAAGAATGGTGCAATAAGCTCTGTCATTTAAAAGTTCAATCAATTCATAGACAAGTGAATGCTAACTTCTTAAGTGAAGGAGCCAATTACTTAAATGGTTAACCTCCCACAAAAAAATAAATATATTTAGTGCATAAATGGAGCATAGGTTGATGCTAGTCTGTTAAATATTGTTTAGGAAACCTCCATAATAGTCCCACATGTACCACAAAGACCCGGTAGGAGAGTACACTAGGGTCCATACACAGCTATCACAGAGCCATATGTAGTCAGCCCCCGTATTAAAGGTAAGTGCACATAGAGTTTTTTTTTTTTTTTTGTGTCCAAAAATCAGAAGAAACTCCCTCCTTGAGGACTTTTTGAAGGGTTTCGGAAGAGGTGTTTTTATTGCAGCCTTTTTCTTTATTGTCCAATGCCTATTTTGCAGTGGATTCCATCAGAAAAAGAGAATTTTGTTTACGTACCGTAAATTCTTTTTTCTTTAATCATCAATGGGAGACCCAGACAATGGGGTTTAGGGCACTGCCCTCCGGAGGTCACACTAGGTACTACAAGTTTGTAGACACCGCCTCCTCCGCTTATAAACCCCTACCGCAGGGAACATCCTCAGTTTGGTCTACAAGCTGCGAGGAGGAAATAAACCACACCCGAAACATCGGGAAGAATGCCGTACACAAAACGGTTCAACAACCCGGCAAACACTGTCTCAACAGAGAACAGAGCAAATGCAAAACATGCAAAGGAACAACTGGGTGGGTGCTGGGTCTCCCATTGATGATTAAAGAAAAAAGAATTTACGGTACGTAAACAAAATTCTCTTTTTTCTGGTCATCATAATGGGAGACCCAGACAATGGGGATGTCCTAAAGCAATACCCCAGGGCGGGAAGAGTTCCTCAACAAGACGGAAAACACATGGTTCCCTTTAAAGGTGGGCAACCGCCGCCTGGAGAACCCGCCTGCCCAAACTCGCATCCGCAGAGGCATGGGCATGCACCATATAGTGCTTAGAGAAAGTGTGCAGGCTGGACCAAGTGGCCGCCTGACACACCTGTAGAGCAGACGCTCTATGTCGCAAGGCCCAGGAGGCACCTACAGCTCTAGTAGAGTGTGCCTTCAAACCCACCGGGAGAGGCAAACCAGAAGACCGGTAAGCCTCCTGAATGGGAGCCTTGATCCATCTGGCCAAGGTCGACTTTGAAGCCGCGGACCCCTTACAGCGACCCATCGTGAGGACAAATAAGGAATCCGAACTCCTAAAGGAGGCGGTCCTGGACACATAAATGCGTACAGCCCTCACGAGATCCAGAGTATGGAGGCCGCGCTCAACCTGATGAACGGGAGCGGGGCAAAATGATGGGAGAACAATCTCCTGGTTTAGGTGAAACGTTGAAACCACCTTCGGCAAGAATTCTGGCCGTGGGCGCAACACCACCTTGTCTTGGTGAACCACCAGAAAGGGAGACTTGCACGAAAGTGCAGCCAATTCTGAGACCCTTCTCAGGGACGTAATTGCCACCAGAAAGACCACTTTCTGGGACAGACGAGAGAGAGAGATGTCTCTCAGTGGCTCAAACGGCGGTTTCTGCAGAGCCGCCAGGACCATGTTGAGGTCCCAAGGGTCCAGAGGTCGCCTGTAAGGCGGAACCCCCCGAGCTACCCCCTGCAGAAATTGGCGGACCTTCGGCAGGAGCGCCAAGCGCCTGTCAAACAGCACTGAAAGTGCTGATACTTGACCTTTCAGAGAGCCAAGGGATAATCCCAACTCCAACCCCGACTGTAGGAAAGCCAACAACGTCGGGATGGACAATGGCCACGGTGAGCGTCCACCAGAGGCACACCAGGAGAAAAAGATTTTCCACGTTCTGTGGTATATCTTCCTGGAGACAGGTTTCCTAGCCCTATTCATAGTGGCAACCACTGTAGGAGAGAATCCTCTGGACGTCAGCAGCCAGGCCTCAAGAGCCATGCAGTCAATCTGAGGGCCCTGGAATTGAGGTGGAAGAATGGGCCTTGCGCGAGTAGATCTGCGCGTTCTGGAAGAGCCCACCGGTGTCCGCCTGACAGTTGCCACAGGTCCGGGTACCAGGACCTCCTGGGCCAATCTGGAGCCACTAGAATGGCTACTCTGCATTCCATCCTGATTTTCCACAGGACCCTGGGAATCAGAGCCAGAGGCGGGAACACATATGGCAGCTGGAAGCTGGACCAATTCAGGATCAGGGCATCCGCCCCCAGAGACTGAGGATCCCACGATCTTGCCATGTATTGGGACACCTGATGATTCAGCCGTGAGGCCATCAGATCCACGTCCGGAGTGCCCCATCTGCCGCAGATGTCCTGGAAGACGTCTGGATGTAGAGACCACTCTCCGGCGTCCATCCCCTGCCGGCTCAGGTAGTCGGCCTCCCAGTTCTCGACCCCTGGGATGTGAACTGCGGAGATCAGGCAGCAGTTTTCCTCCACCCAGGCTAGAATGCGGTGGACTTCGGCGAGGGCCTGAGCACTTCTGGTCCCTCCCTGATGATTTATGTAGGCGACGGTCGTCGCATTGTCGGACTGCACCCGAATGGGGTGTCCTGACAGGAATTTCTGAAACGCCAGGAGCGCCAGATAGACCGCCTTGATCTCCAGCACGTTGATCTGCAATGCCGACTCCGACTGAGTCCAGAGGCCTTGAGCCCTGTGGTGCAAGAATACCGCACCCCAGCCCTTCAGACTGGCGTCTGTGGTTACCACTAACCATGACGGTTTTAGGAAGGACCGGCCTCGTGACAGGTGACGTGGCTGGAGCCACCACTGTAGGGAGTCCCTGGTCGGTTGTGACAGTGTCACCAGCCGATTCAGCGAGATCGTCCTCTTGTCCCATCTGTGAAGAATCTCCAGCTGGAGAGGACGGAGGCGAAACTGTGCGAACGGCACCGCCTCTATCGCCGCTACCATGCGTCCCACCAGTCTCATCAATACCCGTAGGGATGAGTGTGGTGACAGGAGGACTGCTTGTACTCCTGATTGGATCGCCATCTGTTTGACTCGTGGCAGAGACACCAGGGCTGAGGCTGTGTTGAAGTCCATGCCCAGATATGTCAAAGACTGGGTCGGAACTAGCGTTGACTTCTGAATATTGAGGAGCCAACCGAACTGTTCCAGAGACCGCATGGTCACATCCAGGCTCTCTTGACAGAGGTGTTCTGATGGCGCCCTGACCAGCAGGTCGTCTAAATAGGGAATGACGGCATGTCCCTGCATGTGCAGGAGAGCCATCATGGAAGCCATCACTTTTGTGAACACCCGTGGTGCCGAGGCCAACCCGAACGGCAGCGCCACAAATTGGAAGTGTTCTTTCCCCACTGCGAATCGCAACCAGCGCTGATGAGCCGGTGCAATGGGTACGTGAAGGTAAGCGTCTCTGATATCTATGGACGCTAGGAAGTCCCCCTGTGACACAGCTGCGATCACGGAGCGCAGTGATTCCATACGGAACTTCCGAACCAACACGTGATGGTTGAACAACTTCAGGTCCAGTACTGGGCGGAAGGATCCGTCCTTCTTCGGGACGATAAAGAGGTTGGAGTAAAAACCCCTGAACCTCTCTCCGGAAGGTACCGGGACCACCACTCCGTCTCTGCGGAGACCCTCCAACACCTGGTAAAAAGCCTGAGCTTTTTCTGGTGACGGGACCGACCGATGGAATCGGGATATCGGTTTTGACGTCAGCTCTATCCTGTACCCTCGCGAGATCACGTCTCGAACCCACTGATCTTGAACGTGAAGCAGCCACTTGTCCTGAAAGTGAGACAAGCGGCCCCCCACCTGTGGGGAGGCAGGATGAGAGAGCGAGTCATGTAGAGGTGGGTTTGGGGGTGGCAGCTGCCGCCCCCGCCGGCTTCTTTGGACGACTCTTAGAGCGCCACTGGGAAGTGGGTTTCCCCCTCGGTCCGTGCGAGCGGACGGTGCTGATGACTGCGAGCTGGAACGAAAGGACCACTGTTTTGGGTTCCTTTTAACGGTATACCGTGGCTTAGGCTTATTCTGCGGTATCTTAGACTCAGCAGAATCCTTAATTAGCTTGTCCAGTTCGGTGCCAAAAAGCCTGTCACCAGCAAACGGAAGATTCTGCAAAATCTTCTTGGATGTGGCATCTGAGTCCCAAAGACGCAGCCACAACAACCTGCGGATCGCTATAGCATTGGCCGAAGCCACGGCTGAGCGAGTGGCAGTTTCCAGAGTCGCCGTCCTGGCGTAGTCCGCATAGGCCCTTGCCCTTTCGGTAAGTGCTAGGACCTCTGGACTGGATCTTGCCAGGTCCGTGATACCATCCAAGCAGGTAGTAATCGCTTGTAAGGTCCAGACCGTGGCAAAATTAGGGGCAAATGAAGACCCCACAGCCTCATAGGAAGACTTGGCGAGCTGCTCGACCTGTCTATCCGTCGCATCCTTCAGTGAGGAGCTATCAGAGGCAGAGAAAAGGGAGCGTGCAGCAATCCTGGTCATGGAAGCGTCCACCTTCGGGGACTGCGACCACTCCTGAAGCACCTCCTGGGGGAAGGGGAAGCGATTGTCCTTGGTTTTACGGACATAACGCCGCCCAGGATGTAACCTGGGAGCTCTAACCACCCTTCCAAAATTAGTGTGGTCCATGAAGGAGCCACTTGGTCTAGCCTCAGGCCGCAGCCATTGATAGACCTCCTTCGGGTGCACCGTCACCTCCTCAGGGGGTGTCACGATACGTAAAGTCTCGTTGATAGAGGACACCAGATCCTCCACCCCGTCTGGTGGTTCAGATACAGACACAGACCCGAAATTTGAACCCCCATCATCGTCCTCACCAACAGAGGAACGCTCCTCCTCAGAGAGAGCCTGGAGCTCGGGTGACTCCTCACGACGAGCCCGCTTAAGGGGTCTCACAGCAGAAGAGGGAGACACCCGGGGGTAACTGGACGGAGTAGCTGGGCTATCCAGTCTCCTATTAAGTGCTTCCAGGGATTGCGACATGGAGGACAGCTGAGACAACAGATTTTCATTGATCTTATTCTGAGTCTCCCATGGCCCTGAGATCACCTGAACCTCAGGGTATAGCACCGGAGCTGCTGACTCAACAGTGCCAGCTCGGGCCTCTGGGCGTCCGCAGTTATTGCAGGACCCCTCCACCAGTGTTCCATTGCATGTAGCACAGGTAATGGTGGTCTCTGCCGCCCTAGCAGCACGCTTCCCGGCTGAGGACATCGCCACAGTAGGGGAAGATAAGCCAAAATGCAGACAACAAAACCGGGAGTCCCGGTGGCTTACCGACCGCAGTAAAGCGGTATGAGGAAGCGGTGCGTGTGTGTGACCTCCGCGACTGTTTCCGGTCTCCCCTCTTGGAGTGCAGGCGCACTGCTGTATACAAATCCCAACCGGGAAGTGAGGGAAAGATGGCCGCCGACAGTGAAACTGTGGGCGGCGCCGAAGACACGCGGGAAACACACACACACGCCCATCGATGACGTCACCGCACGGGCTGCTTCCCATCCTCCAAGCAGCCTCAGCATGAGGGAGCCGGAGCCCGCAGCGCGGGAAAAAGTGTAATAAGTTATACACAGGCTGCATGTACAAACAGACATTTGCAGCTCACGGCCTCAGCCCCTGTGACACACAGGGCGGTCAGCCAGGGTGACCCCAGCACAGGGTACACCCGCAGAACCGCGGACCCGAGGGTAACGCGCGGTCTGAGTGTCATGAAACACATGAAGTGCCAGACACTACCCCCAGGCACACAGGAGACACTGAGTGCCTCAGTGCCGGTCCGGTCTGTAAGCACCATTTAGGGAGGCCTCGGACGGGGGTGCAGCACCAGTCCGGAGTGTAAGCACCATTTAGGGAGGCCTCGGACTGGGCTGGCTCCAGTCCGGTCTGTAAGCACCATTTAGGGAGGCCTCGGACGGAGCGGAGCTGTGCAAGGCTCCCATCTCCCACTCTCCAGAGCCCCCCAGAGAGGGATGGAAAGGAGCGCAACAGCGTACCGGGAGAACACAAAGTGTCCAGGCTCTAGGCCCTCCGGTACCTCCACCAGCGTGTTCCACAAGGGTGAGCGGGGAGGCTGTCGCAGGTCCCGACTGGAACCTTTTTACCTTGTCTTCAGACGCCATCACGTAAGCTGTGAGAATGCAGTGAAGTGCAAGCAAAGCGTGATCCTCCGAGCACACTAAGTTTAAAACTGAGGATGTTCCCTGCGGTAGGGGTTTATAAGCGGAGGAGGCGGGTGTCTACAAACTTGTAGTACCTAGTGTGACCTCCGGAGGGCAGTGCCCTAAACCCCATTGTCTGGGTCTCCCATTATGATGACCAGAAAACACTATGTCCCACCCTCCTCTTTCCCTGGTGTTTTTCAAACCCAAAGCGGAAAGAAAATAAACCTACTCAAAACATTGAACGTAAGAAGAGCAAAGCAGTTATACAACAGTAATGAATAGGACGTCTTTCAAACATTTCAGGTGTTATTATGGAGCGGATCTGCCCTCCGTGGTCCAACCTTTATGGATTAACAAATTAATGACAAAATTTACATCAACCCGTGGCCAGTTTATAAATCTATCCTGAATGGCTTACTGCCAACATACCACAAGGGCAAACATCTCCATTTTTAATCTGTTTATTAAGATTATAAATTTAAAAATCCAGAGACTCGGAGGCACATAGTTTTATAGTCTTCAATCACTAAAGGGAATATAAACATCAAAAGAAACTGATGTCAGGACATTTCACCCAGTATAAAAAATAATATTCAACCAGAATTAAAAGAAATACGTTATAGAAAACAAATCTCACATTTTCTCTTCTTGTGTTCAAGAATAAGTCATCCCACCTAGAGTCTAAAAGCAAAGTCGTATTTACAGGCATCTTTTATTAATAGTTGGGACATTGTGTAGCACATACACCTCTCTGCGGACGTTAGCGGTGTCAATCTCCATACAGTATAATTATATTTACATAAGCATACACGTGTCTGCAGCTTCTTCAGGTGGAACATAGCAATGGAAAGCTTCAGGAAAATAAGAAAGATTGGAAAAAAATAAAATAAAAATAAAATAAATGCGTTAGTGGACTGGATTCTGCCTCTTGCAAATAGGTGACAATACTGGAAAGCAAAGAGGTCTTCATTCCTGCTAAAATCACTTTTCAGCACATTCTTCACTGAGGCTCTTTTTCATTCAGTCCACTTTAACAACGCTGTAAATCTTTGTCACAAACCAGAAGCAGGCAAAGAAGCCGATTGTTCCTAAAATAAAAACAAAACAACAAAGATAATTTGTTACAAAAAAAAAATTCTGAATTGTGATCTTATGTTTTAGTAATAAATCAATGTCATACAAAGTATACGCTATCCATGGGTGTTGGACATGGTCCCTCTGCAGAGGGGTAAAAGAGGTTGTATACTTTTAAGTTAATATGTAACATTTTGGGGCACTTACCGGTACTAAAATAAGTATTACATGCAGGGCTGTGGAGTCTGTAAACATACCATTACACGGCACGACATCGTTAACGATGTCACTGATACGTCACGGGTTTGGAGGCGTTCCAGCAACATCGTTAGGACGTCGTAGCGTCTGACTGTGCCAAGTTGTAACGATATATCGTTGGGTCGCTGATCGCAGGTTTGAGAACATGTTCTCACACCACACGATCAGCCAACCTGCTGCATCGTTCTGTGTGACACCGCGATAACCATGTCGTTTACGACTTTGCCCATTCACATCAATGAGCAAGGATCGTTCTCGGGGTTTGCAAACAATACCTGCTCAAAACATCGTTGGGGAGTTGTCCACGATATCTATACGTGTGCTCACCAACGACGTCAAAACGATGTCTGCAACAACCGCGCGCCGAGGTCGTTGCGGACATCGTTCCAACGTCGTCCCGTATAACGGTACCTTAAGCTAAACCTCCGATTTAGGCCGGCTTCACACCGCAGTTTTTCACTGTCAGGTACTTTCCAGTGTTTTGCAGGATGCACCAGACAGAACCTGACAGCCACGGATGAGCAAAACCGGAGGGCAAATTCTGCTTTTTGCCGGCTTCGTTTGTGCCGCTGTTGAGTGCTGACATTTCAGCACCGCTGCTGCAGGGAAGCTGGCCACGGTGCTGAAATTTCAGCCGTGGCGCTCTCCAGGTGCTGAAATTCAGCGTTTTTAACAGCCACCACTCTTTCAGCGCCAGGCATCCGGGAAGCGATACGATTTTCTGCTGGATACGGCGCCTATAAACTCCCATGGTATGGGCGCTGAATCCGGGAGGATCCGGTTTTGCCCGATTTTTGCATTGGACACAAAAAATGCTACAGACTCTGGTTTTGTGTCCGACGCAAAAATCGGACAAAGTCAGATCCTCCCGAAAAAGCTCCAAACCGGATGGCAAATAACAGCCATCCGGCCCCATAGGGAGACACGGGGGGCAAATTTGGGGTCCACACCGGACAGGCACAGACCCGAAATATCGTGGTGTGAACCTGGCCTTAAGACTCCTGAATTTCTCTGAATCTGACTCCACAGCCCTGATTACAGGTTCTCCACATGCACGTGTTAGAACAGGCTTCTTCACAGCCTATAGTCCCCACAATGGCTGCAGATGGAGAAGCAAGTCCCTAGACCAGTCTCCTCCAATTGGAAAACATTGAGGCAGTAACTATTTCATTACAGACGGCTGATTGACAGGTCTAGTCACGATTCTCGATATGCAGCAATTCTGAAGGCTGGACTGCTGGGCGGTCTGGGAGGAAGCCTGTACTAGGTAGAGCATGCAAGACAAATATAGGAACAGATGTCACAAAATCATGATCACAACACATTAAAAGATAAAGTGGCCAACTTTACAGCAGACGTGTGATTAGACTATGCTACGTTCAATGGTAAGAACTTGGCTCACCCAAGTATATGTGGTGCTCAGAAGAAAAGTCCAATAATTGTTAAGAAAAGCTGGCACACACTGAAGGTACCGTTACACAGAGATATCTGTGCAGACATTGCTTGCAACTCACTGGTTGCAGCGAAATCATGGACACATTGTTACATTTTGTTGCAGTGTATAAAATGAAACACTGTGTCCATGATTTCACTGCAACCAGTGAGTTGCAAGCAATGTCTGCACAGATATCTCTGTGTGTAACGGTACCTTGAGGCAATTCAAAGTGATTTGCTAGAGCAAAATTATTTTATTTGTCAAACGAATAAAATTAACAGCTCCCACGTTTCGACTCACACAGGAGTCTTCATTGGGAATTTTTTCTGTATGTAAGAAAACAAACGAGAAAATCAGTCACATGTATAGGATCACATACAGTAAAGTAACATCTTAAGGGTACATATGATCATATATACCCTCAAGATGTTTCTTTACTTTATATGATCCTATACATGTGACTGATTTTATCTTGTTTTCTCACGTACAGAAGAAGATTCCCTAATGACTCCTGTGTGAGTCGAAACGTGGGAGCTGTTAATTTTATTCGATTGGCAAATAAAATAATTCTCTAGCAAATCATTCTGAATTACCTCAATGGAGGCTATGCCAAGGACATTATACGGTAGGAAGAGGACAGGCCTGCTTAGCCAAAACAGCACAAAATAAAAAAAAATAAAAGGATCAAGTCATCCACCAATTCATGAGAACACCTATCCTCCTACATACGCAGATGCCAGGAACTCGATAATGAATGCTGCCATTTTCTTTAGAGATACTAAAAGGTTGGCTCCACTTGGATATCTTTTTCTCACAAAAAAAATCAAGATGTCTTAAGGGAAAAAATGGCAGGTGAATTCTCCCATAAAGTGCCCACATTTCATTCTTCCATGCGGTAAAACTGAATCTGAACTCTACGATGGTAATGCTCAGTGACTAACATTAGAATACAGTGGATCTGTATGCTCTATTAAACTGTATAAAAAAAAACACTTACCAGTGAAGAGGAAGAAGATCAGAACCATGATCATAGTGTAGCCAAAATACAAAATAGTGCTAGCTGTCCCTGTGATTTGTAATTTGGAGTAAAAGTAATGAATTGCATATATAAGAAAATAAACTGCAGTAAAGCCACTTGTGAGGAATGAACGCCACTGCCAATGGTAGTCCTATGAGAGAAAGAAAAAAATAGTCATATAATTTACCATTCACAGCAGACCACCAGCAACAATCCACTGACATCAATCACCCTTGGTAATAGTGTGCTATAGCCTATTACTGGAATGTGCAAGTTCCTACAAGCATTGGATAAAAGCGACTATGTCTAAGGAAACCCCTTTCCAAATGTTGTAGAAGGATTTCCAAGACTAGTTCATCTGCCCAGACACCCACTTCCCAGAAGCCAGAGGAAAGAGATGCAAACAAAGCGTGCCTCTTATTGTGGCAGACTTGTGCCAGCCATGAAATACATAGTATAAAATAATGATGGCTGCCCATGGCCATCCCTGGTAATAACACGAATGTGGAATTTCTGGAGCCCGATGATGCTGCTTATAAAAATGGTTGTCTTCATGTTATATCCCCTCTAAAAATTAATTATTCATATGGTTATACCCCACAATTTAAGAGAATGTGTCATTACCGTATTATAAAATGTACCCCAGATTTAGAAGAAAATAGGAAACATTATATTTAATTATTAAAAAAGGGGTCCATCTTAGAATTGGAGTCTGTTCTATAAACCAGATAGCCTACCAGGAGGAGGCAGCGGTGGTGAAGCAGAGCCATGAGGCACCACCACAGTATGTCCCCCATCCAGGTATATATGATCCTTCATCCTGGTATATAGCATCCATCCTGGTAATGTCCCTCATACCGTCATATAGCATCTATTCAGGTATATAGCCCCCATCCTGGTACACACAAATAAAACAATTATATTCACCGTCCATTGCGACAATGTCCGGTTTTCTCCTGCCGGTAGCAGATAAGCCCGGGAGCGCGCAGCGATGACATCAGTGTCATGCGCCGCTCCTCACATGCAGTCACCTGCTGGCAAGAGAAGACCGGAGGATGTCACGCTGTAGTGGAGTAACGGACAGAGAGTATAATTGCCTGTCTGCAGCCGGGATATCCACCACTTTGCACACCCAGATTGTGGGAAGTAGGGAACAGACACACATGATCACCTGAAGCTGCTCGCTTGTGCCAGGTATTCAAAAAGTTTTAATATGTGATGCACTGCTCTGCCCAGTCTCCCCCTGCCTATCATCCATCATCTCACCCACCTCTCGGTGCCAGATTCAGTGCTGAGAATTGATGGTCAGGTGGGCGAGCAGTGAATATAACATGAACTTAAACAGCGGACCCATGTGAGCACCAGCAGGAGCTGTTGCAGCTTGCACCTGTCTACGGTGACAGTCTCCACCACTGCTGCCAAACCCCAGAAACGCTAATGTACTGTACACCCCATTTTCCCTAAATATTTTGGGGACAAAAGGTACTTTTTATAGTCCGGAAAATATGGTGTATATACACTATTAAAAATAGTATACTCTTACCTCTGCACACAGATGAAAGTAGCAGAGCAATATTGTTGCTTCTGAGCATGTAATAACTAAAATAATGAATACGAGAAACAGGAACCCAAACATGTAATACATTTGATGGGACCTAAAGAAAAAAAAAAATTGAAAAATAAAGTTATAACACTTACGAAATAAAAAAAACAACTGTCTCTGACTCTGTATACACCATGTATATAGGGTTAGATCATACTAAAATTTCAGTTTTAAGAACTAGTCTAGTGAAGAGGAAATTTTCTGTTGTCAATCATACCACAAAGTGTGATTGTGTGTTGAAACCACTGCAGAATGCTACTTATTTTGTACATCAAGTACCTGCATAATACTACTTATTCTGTACAGCTAGCGCCCGCAGAATGCTACTTATTCCGTACTGCAAGCATCCGCAGAATGCTACTTACTCCGCACTGCTAGCGCCCGCAGAATGCTACTTCTTCCGTACAGCAAGCATCCACAGAATGCTACTTATTCTGTACAGCGAGCGTCCCAAATGTACTATTCTTACAGCAGGCCTGCAATGCTACTTCATTCTGTACAGCGAGCGTCCGCATAATGCTACTCATTCTGTACAGCGAGCGTCCGCAGAATGCTACTCATTCTGTACAGCAAGCTCCGCAGAAGGCTACTATTCTGTACAGCAAGCGTCCGCAGAATGATACTCATTCGTACAGTGGTCCGCAGAAGCTACTCATTCCACACGTCGAGCACCACGAGCGAAGGCTACTTATTCCATACAGCGAGCATCCGCAGAAGGCTACTTATTCCATACAGCGAGCATCCGCAGAAGGCTACTTATTCCGTACAGCTAGTGTCCGCACAATGCTACTCATTCTGTACAGCAAGCGTCCGCAGAAGGCTACTCATTCTGTAAAGCAAGCGTCCGCAGAATGATACTTATTCTGTACAGCAAGTGTCCGCAGAAGGCTACTATTTCCATACAGTGAGCGTCCGCAGAATGATACTTATTCTGTAAAGCAAGTGTCCCAGAAAGCTACTCATTCTGTACAGCAAGCGTCTGCAGAAGGCTACTCATTCTGTACAGTGAGCGTTCGCAGCATGATACTTATTCTGTACAGCAAGTGTCTGCAGCATGTGGAGGAACTTGGCAAGATCTCATCTACTGCATATTTCGTGTGAAAGTCCACAGCTAAAATCTGCAGCAAATCCACCATGAAGAAACTCATCCTTAAAAAAAGAATGTTAAGAGATGCCAGCAATATGGCCAAATATAAAAGACAAATTCTCCCTGTATTTAAAAGGTTCTTTCTGATATCTTCTCTTCTCCATTATACACCTCACACTCATTACACTAATAGGAAGAATGCTACATTTACATCAGTAGCACGTCTTGATTGTTAAACGCTTGAGCAATCTAATAAGTAAAGAATCCACAGGATTTTTTAAGGATTATAAAAATTGGAACTCCGGTATCTGCCATAAACCTGAAAAGAAAATTACAGCATAAGCCAATTTCACTGCAGGTGACTGAGAGTTAAATGATTTTGCCACACTTAATTCATGGTTTCAAAGTAATGGCTCTCTACCTAAAAGACATGTCTCCCATCGTAACTAGCTCACAGCCCAATGCAATCACCCAGGTGTACTCCCTTCACTCATATCTCACTACAATAAAATGTGCACAGAAAAAAATATATATCAGCTCACCAAATACTATTAAGAATGAAGAAAAGTTGGATGAAGATGCACCCGAAGGGCAAAATTCCTCCCATAATGATGCCAGGTAATGGCTTTGTATAAAATGACTGCTCAGGAATCTGGCGAGGGATCTGATTGGTGCGGACTGGGTGTTCAATAGCCTAAAGGAAAGAAGAAAGAAGCAAATGCATTATTACAGGGCCATTTAAATCCCAGTTTGTGGCTGCCATCCTATTTGCAAGCTTTTTCGTCTGGCGTTCATGCTGACTCTAATGGTGGCAAATAACTACCGTAGACATCAAATAGCAATCCCAATGTGAAAAGGGACAGAAAAACTGCACCCATCAAAGCCTGTAGTTAAAAATCTATCTGCACTAAGGTGGCAGACCTTACTCCCATGCTGGCTACAAATGACTGCATTAATATTAACATCTTACTACCACTTATTAAGAAAGGGTTAAATCCGAATGTGTCACAGACAGGCAGTGTCCATATGGGGGTTAGTGCTTACTGCCACAAATACACGAGACCGTTACTACACATCACTCCCTTTTTCTAGGGTTATGATGATAAACACTTATCTATGAAAACAACTGAAAACGAACATGAGCTCCGGTTTCTGATGAGAGGTGATAAAGTCTGCTGGTCGCGGTGGTGAAACAGGAACAATTTTGCAGTAATTTGTTCCTCAATCATATAGGCCACACAATCAGAGGCATCCTGCTGGCAGCAAGGGCAGAAAATCTAATCCTCCTTGATTAGGGAAAACAGATTCCCTGCTTGTGGATGCCGAGCATGTGCACGGACTCCAGATATCAAATGCCTTGTGCTACTCAAAGGTTTTAGGTCTAAGTGCCCTGCAAGGATTGCCACCGACATCTTATACTTCATGCACTGGTAGAATAATACGTCACAAATGATCATCAAAAATAAAGCAAGACTTGAGGATCCATACAAGAAATATTAAAAAGGATAATGTTGTTTCAAGGGATTTTTAAGAACCAGTTCATGTGTGCCTGTAGAGAACATTTTTGACCACTATATGGACTGCATTCTGCAATTACTAGTTTTCCAAAGTGGACGAAGACTGCCCGATGTAATACACTGCACACAGGCAAGGGGCGATTCTGTGCCCCTGTATGCTCAGAAGTAACACAGATGAGAAAGTAATGTGTAGCTGTGAATCCAGTGATATTGTCTCTGTGCCTCCTAAAGGCCCCGTCACACACAACGACGCACCAGCGATCCCGACAACAATACTGTAGGGATCGTTGATGTGTCGTTACCTGGTCGCTGGGGAGCTGTGAATCAAGCAGATCTCCCCAGCGATCAGGGACCAGGGAGCCACCTACAAATCGCTGGTAACTATGATAAGCAGTGGGTATCTAGGCAGCGCGCGCTGCCTGGATACCTGGTGTTTATCATAGTTACCAGCCTGCAAGATGCCTGGTCTCTCGTTGTCACATGCAGCGATGCGTGCTGACCAGCAGGAGACCAACAATTAAAAAATGACCCAGAGCACTTTGTAACGATCAGCGATCTCACAGCAGGGGCCTGATTGTTGCTAAGTGTCACACATAGCCATATAGTTAGTGAGATCGCTGTTACGTCACAAAACCTGTGATGTTACAACGATCTCTCATTATGTGCGACGGGGGGCTTTATTCTGCAGCAGTGCCCTCCTATTATTCACCTTCCCCTAACTCTAAACGTCTGAGAGGCAGCTGTAACCTGATCCCTCAGTGAGCTGATAATTCACTTTCATGAAAAAATATTGCAACCAATCACCCCAGAGGACACTGTGCAGCTATAATAGGGGCTTTGTGTTGTGAATTGATCATTGAATAAAGTGACCTGATTATCACAACAGTAATGATCGAGATAATTATACTGCGGAACTAAAAAGGTGTTAACAAATGAGGCCTTTCCCAGAACCCAATTGTTTTCAATTTAGATTTTATTCCCAATGCAGTGTTATTTTGCTTTGTTTTGTTTTTTAACACAAACACATATAATGTAACATTATAAATTTTGAAGACAATTATCCTTTACTGGACATTTGTACAACTATCGGTAAGTTCAATCTATGAACTTTGCTGGGGTGCCTGAACAATTTATTGCTTCAAACAGTGACAAATAGTGAAGATTCGACTTAACGGCGGCAGGTAAAAGGTACTTTTTCCTCAGTGCTGATTTTTAATGGTACAGAGAAAACAGTGAAAAGAGACCCTCATCCACCACAGTGTCTGGATTTCAGATACCGGGTAGCTGAGGCCCTGGAGAACACGATCGAGGCCGGTGTTCATGGTCCCCGGTCAAGTAATCGACGTTATTCAATGAAGAACGGCGTTCAAGTAAGAAAAAAAAAGCCGGTAAAAATATTTCTCTCTCAACTGACATGATCTGATCTCAATGTAGGTCTCACAATGGTAAAATGATGTCCTCTGTGTTCCACTCTTGGAGCACAGTCCAAACTTTTTTTGTGTTCTTTCCTTCCTCGCAGCTGGGGAACCTCACCAGGAAAATGTTGACCTGGTACATAACTGGCATTCAGGGAGGTCAATACGAGCTTGAACAGGAATTTTAGCCTCCCTTCGAAATTAACTAGAAATTCAACTATCCTGAAGACTCTTTGGTGATTGCACATGATAGTGTTGATTTCTAAAGTCTGTTTATGAGATGCTAATTAGGGCTTTGACTAGTCGAGAGGGTGTTAGTTCCCCAACTCGTTGGTCCTCATAGAATGTTATCATGCCTTTGGGTGAGCAACAACATGCTGTACAAAAGCTGGTGTCGTGCCATACAAAGCTCACGCATGTGCACGGCTTTGTTCCCCTACCAGCATTGGGTGCACGCGTCCCGGCAAATTTTCATTCATGATAAATGTTCCAAAACAAGCCAACCAAGCAATGGCATACAAATAACCATACACTTGTCACATTCAGGCAAATTCTACGAAGCATAAGTATAGTTTTTCCCCACCACAAACAGAAGTGATACGAATATACATTGATGGGAAATGTGGGTAAAGCAAGATTGGCACAAGACAAGCCTTGGACCTGAAGTCTATAATAAACCAAACTAAATTGGTTGATAGAACTAGTTTTAGGAAAGTGTGTGTAGACCCCATAAGTTAGACATAAATAGAGACTTGACTGGTGGGGTGTAATACTTACATTCTTTTTAAATCCAAAATAGGCTCCAATGAAAGTGAGAGGAACAGAAATGCAAAACCACAATGCCAGGATGGCTACGAGGGTGCCAAAGGTATCGCTGCAGAGGATCCTTCTCCCCAGAGAATTAAGTTCATCAAGAAGAAATCCGCAAAGACAATCCTAAGGGTAAACACAGATACTGCTCCAAATCTGACATATTTGCAAGTAAGCATATTAACAATGGATCAACTAAATAATGACAAAACAATGAATTACAATCAGTAGGTAAGGTGCTACAATGACAGAAATGGTTCAAGTTCTCCTCATCACTTACATATGCAGTTTAGTCATTTTGCTCCTGGTGAAGACGGAGCTCGATTCATCAAAGCTTTCACATCAGAACTCTGAGCTGAAAGATTTGAGAAGTCACCAAATTTAGGCACAACTCTGAGTTGTGCCTACATTTAATGGCTTTTGGCGTGTTCACACCAGTTTCTCCTAGACCTGACAAAATGGGCAAAGCTTGAATGTCACAGGTCATTTAATTCTTCATAATGAGCCGTGTCATTCCATACACCAAAAACCTCACTCCAGTAGATCAAGCCATTGGCCAGGCGCTCCAGAGCCATGAAGAGGTGTGCAACTCTTCATGAAATAGCCCCCATCATCAGGGCTGGTGTGAACAATAAACTGATGAAATCGGGCCCAATGTAAATATTTATACACCCTTTATGTCATAGAGAATACAATCACTTTACAAAATTATTTACCCTGGACAGAGAAATGAGGTGAGCAGGACATTGGTTTTCCATTTTTCTCCACCAAATGCTAAATTGAAGGGACAGAGAAAAGCTTATTAGGCAAGCATAAAAGATATAAATATAGCAACTTACACACTGGCCAACTAGTGAGGTCAGTTTATTATTTACTCATTTTCAACTTTGCTGTGCAGATTGGGACATGCTCAGCAGAGTAACAGTTGTATTGTATTGCTGGGAGGAATAAAGGAGAATATAACACCATTTTCTATTGACAACCACAAGGTCTTTTTTTTTTTTATTGCGGGACAAGTTGTAGTTTTGAATGACACCATTCGTTTTGCCATACAATTAATGAAAACAGGATAATAAAAATGAGATGAAATGGTATTACAAAAACAAATCCACCCAATTCTGCTATAGGTTTTTAGGTTCCCTGCACTGTAAAGATGACCTGGAGTCATAACTCTTCAGGTCAGTTCATTTATAACAATATCAAACTTGCAGTTTTTTTTTTATTATATATATAATTTAAGTAGTGGAAAATTAGAAGTTTATATTTAAAAATAGAGCAAAAATAATAATTGTTTCCTTCATCATTTTCCAAGTCCTGTAGAGTTTTTACATTTTTGCTCAGAGTTCCATTTCTTTGCGTGACGATTATTCATAATATTTTTTGACAGATCTGATGTTTTAATTGCTATTAGTATATCTTAATAGAGTGTGCCAGAAGTAAGAAAGTCTTAAGTTTCAATTTTTTTCTCCTCTTTATATTGTTTACTGTACAGGTTGATTCATTTAATATTTTGACCACCCTGTATCCGAATTACCCGTTTCTAGTCCGTTGGGTTTGATAGATTCTTCTTCTGAATGATGATCAAATCGCATGCCTGCGCAGAGGCTTCTCCTGATTGTGCCCGTGTTCTGCCCTACTGCGGGCAAAGCCTAAAACTTCGGCGCATGCAAGAACAGCTAAGGTCTCTGCACAAGCGCACAGTGCGAGGAAGCCTCAGATTCACAGATCAATAAAAGAGGCTGTTGGGCAGCAAGGAGAGGCAGGAATGACGGCGAGGAGAGGCAGGATGGACCGATATGCAATCAAAGTCATGGCACCAGAAACAGGTTATTATAATACAAGGCAGGATGATTTTAAAATTATAGCCACCTTCTTAAATGCAGCATAGGTGCTGCTGAATGAGGCGCTTTTAGTTTCAAACACTCAAATTTGGTGCCAGGTACCCTTTTAATTTTTTTTTTTTTTTTAAATCCTCTCAGTTGTCTTTAACTTGCAATCATATTATCCCTTAGACTTGGGCATACACAAAAGAGAGCCACTATGAAAGACAACATGGGCCCTTTGGAATCAAACAGCTCATCATACTAAATTCCTCTTGCTTTGCATAGTGATAGTGCACCCCCTTACAACATGAACCCATGTGTCTATAGACTGTGCACAAATGACATGTCCAACCCTGATCCCTCATACTATATACTATAATACTTTGTTAGGCATTGAGACAGGGACTAATCACAGCTCTTGACCTGCCAGCATCTAATTCTTTAAGTAAAGTGAAATGTTTTGCAGCAACATCAAAAAAGTCCTAAGCAAAAATGCAAATCTGTAAACAAGTCATACGGCAGAAAGATGTACATCATCCCTTTAAATGTAGCATATTTTTTGGACTGTAAGATGCACCCAGACTTTAGAGGAGGAAAATAAGGGGAAAAAAAATTAAGTAAATAATGTGGTTATAATTAACTTTTATTGGGAAGAGGGCTGATGCTGACTGTTATGGGGGTAATGTCCCCATCCCTGGCCCCATCCTGTTTATAGCCTTTCATCCTGACATACAGCCTCCCATCCTGGGATATTGCAGCCCCCCCCATCACTGGATATGGCCCTCATCCTGGGATATTGCAGACCCATCACTGGATATGGCCCCCATCGCTGGATATGCCCCCCCCCCCATGCTGGGATATAGTAGCCCCAATCACTGGATATGGTCCTCCCATGCTGGGATATTGCAGCCCACATCACTGGAAATGGCCCCATCCTGGGATATTGCACCCCCCCCATCACTGGATATGGCCCTCATCCTGGGATATTGCAGCCCCCCCATCACAGGATATGGCCCCCATCGCTGGATATGACCCCCCCCCCATGCTAGGATATAGTAGCCCCCCCATCACTGGATATGGCCCTCCCATGCTGGGATATTGCAGCCCACATCAATGGAAATGGCCCCCATCCCGAGATATTGCACCCCCCATTACTTGACATGGCCTGCCATACTAGGATATTGCAGCCCCCATTTTGGGATATTGCACCCCCCCAAATCACTGGATATGGCCCCCCAACCTGGTATATACAGTGCCTACAAGTAGTCTTCAACCCCCTGCAGATTTAGCTGGTTGACACATGCGGAATTAACTTGGCATTGTGACATTTGTACTGTAGATCAGCCTGGAAGTGGGAAATGCACTGCAGTCAAAAAGATTTTTTTAATTTTTTTTTTTTTTTTTTTAAAGCGTTAAAAGTTAATTCAGAGGGTCATTTATTATTCAACCCCTCAAACCACCAGCATTCTGTTTGGTCCCCCTAAAGTATTAAGAAGTAGTTCAGGCACAAATAACAATGAGCTTCACATGTGTGGATTAACTATCTCTTTTGCCAGCCTTTTCTGACTATTTAAGACCCTCCCCAAACTTGTGAACAGCACTCATACATGGTCAACATGGGAAAGACAAAGGAGCATTCCAAGGCCATCAGAGACAAGATCGTGGAGGGTCACAAGGCTGGCAAGGGGTACAAAACCCTTTCCAAGGAGTTGGGCCTACCTGTCTCCACTGTTGGGAGCATCATCCGGAAGTGGAAGGCTTATGGAACTACTGTTAGCCTTCCACGCCCTGGACAGCCTTTGAAAGTTTCCTCCCGTGCCGAGGCCAGGCTTGTCCGAAGAGTCAAGGCTAACCCAAGGACAACAAGGAAGGAGCTCCGGGAAGATCTCATGGCAGTGGGGACATTGGTTTCAGTCAATACCATAAGTAACGTACTCCACCGCAATGGTCTCCGTTCCAGACGAGCCCGTAAGGTTCCTTTATTTTCAAAGCGTCATGTCAAGGCTCGTCTACAGTTTGCTCATGATCACTTGGAGGACTCTGAGACAGACTGGTTCAAGGTTCTATGGTCCGATGACATCGAGATCTTTGGTGCCAACCACACACGTGACGTTTGGAGACTGGATGGCACTGCATACGACCCCAAGAATACCATCCCTACAGTCAAGCATGGTGGTGGCAGCATCATGCTGTGGGGCTTTTTCTCAGCCAAGGGGCCTGGCCATCTGGTCCGCATCCATGGGAAGATGGATAGCACGGCCTACCTGGAGATTTTGGACAAGAACCTCCGCTCCTCCATCAAGGATCTTAAGATGGGTCGTAATTTTATCTTCCAACAAGACAACGACCCAAAGCACACAGCCAAGAAAACCAAGGCCTGGTTCAAGAGGGAAAAAAATCAAGGTGATGGAGTGGCCTAGTCAATCTCCTGACCTTAACCCAATTGAAAACTTGTGGAAGGAGCTCAAGATTAAAGTCCACATGAGACACCCAAAGAACCTAGATAACTTGGAGAAGATCTGCATGGAGGAGTGGGCCAAGATAACTCCACAGACCTTTGCCGGCCTGATCAGGTCTTATAAAAGACGATTATTAGCTGTAATTGCAAACAAGGGTTATTCCACAAAATATTAAACCTAGGGGTTGAATAAAAATTGACCCACACTTTTATGTTTAAAATTTATTAAAATTCAAATGAGCAACATAACTTTTTGGTTTGTAAGATTTATGCTTCTGTTAATAAATCCTACTCTCGTTTGCAGTTTGAAGGCTCTAACTTATTTGCATCTTATCAAACCACCTAAATCTGCAGGGGGTTGAAGACTACTTGTAGGCACTGTAGCAGCCCCCATCGCTAGATATGGCCCTCCCATGCTGGGATATTTCAGCCCCCATCACTGGATATGGCCCCCATGCTGGGTTATTGCAGCCCGCATCACTTTATATGGCAGCCATCATCACTGGATCGATCTCTTTCTGTGTGAGTCGGCATCCTGTCATGTGACCGGGACGCTCAGTGATGACATCACTCTGCTGTGCCCAGTCACATGACAGGATGCTGGGTCACACAGGAAGAGATCGATCCGGCTACATCTGCAGAGGGAGAGATGGAGGGGATGAAAGACAGGTAAGTATGTATACTGTTTATTAATTTTAGTGTGAGCGGCAGCAGGGGGGCCATATTCAGTGATGGTGAGGCTATATCCAGGGATGGAGGCTGCAGTATCCCAGCATGGGGTGCCATATCCAGTGATTGGGGGGCATATAAATTGATGTGTTAGGTCAGTACGCTTAGTGTACTGTAATATACACTGCCACCCTCTCACTGCTGGCTTCAGCACTGGGAGGTGGACAGTGGAGTGCAGTGAATATAACAATACACTAATGAGCTGGGACATATGACCATGGGCTGCTTCTGCCTGCTCCTGACAGTCTCCTCCAGCCGCTCCAGAGCCACCCCAACCTCCAGCACAGACCAGCACAGCCAGCACAACCACCTATATTCGGACTAAAAGACGCACCTCCCACTTTCCTCCACTCTTATGGTCCGAAAAATAGAGTATATTTCATCACATAAATGGAGATTTTTCCGGCTTGGTTACACATTCTGACTTGGTTACACATTTACAATTTTTGCTGTGGAGTTTTGTCTTCAGATCTTAGCTGCACAGTCTATGGCAAGAGAAAAACAAAAAAAGATTGTACTTTTCCACTTACATTTGTAGAATCGTGAAGCGACATAACCAGCTGGCGTACCAAGCAACACCCACAGGACTACAGCACAAGTCATCAGTGCTCCTCTGTTGGCTGGAGACAAAAATCCCAGGCACGCAAAGACTGAAACAGAGAAGTAAACATTTTCTCTTAAAGCCCTTTCTACAGCCTCTGCTCACATGTCTACCTTAGTGTAACCCCTGAGACTCTTGATTGGTCGCAGAGGTCACGTGCTGTCCGTGCTTGAAGAGCAACTTAAAGGGGATCTGTCTGCAGGATTTTGTCACGTGATCCGAGGGCAGCATGCTGTAGAAGTTAAAACACAGAATTCAACAATGTCCCCTTCTGTGCTATTTACTTTAACAGCATTTTAGGCCTAAGACATTAGAATTGCTGTGACTAGCTGGGCTGGCGCATATTGTCAGACTCTGCCCCCTCTTGCGGTTAGCACCTCACTGTCTATAGAAATGTACATACCATATACCATGCCTGATGTAGTGGGGGGGCATTCTTTCAGCTCTGCTGCCCGCTATATCTAAGAACACTGATTGTGTCAGAGCCGATAATCCAAGTAATACATTATTGGATTCAGAGTCTCTTTGCCTGTATCATACTGCTCTCAGATGGGGTAGTAAAAACCTGCTGTCAGATTCCCTTTAAGACGGTTTCTTCTGGCTCAGACAGAACAGGACCATTGAAGTCTGATGCCCTCTGCTGTAAGAGGAGACTGTATTACAATGAAGTAGGAATTTGTTAGCACCAACATGGGTCAATCTCTAACAATTTAACTAAGGAATTCATACTTACATAAGGTAATAAAGGTCATTATTAAGATTTGAGCACCAGAACCAAGAAAAACAGAAAGCAGCATTCCCTTTCTAGGGGGCCTGAAGATATCGCCATGTACCAGCTTCCAGCCAAACTCTTCCTGAGCATCTTCCTGCACAACAATCATACAAATGGTGTGAGACACATGAAGGACACAACATTGTTGTAATTTACATATGGACATGTTTGAAGTAAAGCTCCAGACTTGCCCTTGCTTATATGCGCATTGGTTTCCCCCATGTATGACAATTACATAATACTATCAAACAGAGCGGCCTATGTCAGCTGTTGTTGAACCAATGATCAGACCGGGGAGATCTGCGTTTAGCTACAGTTCCTACAGGGAAACCATGGGAGTCTGAAGTTAATCACAGATCCCAACTGTGCCCTAATGGAGCGTAGCTAAACAGCAACCGGAATTAGAAGGTAAGAATTGCATATTAGGTACAGACTTTCTTAATCTTTGAAAAAGTTTAATTAAAGCAGTACTATTTCTACTGCTAATATTATTTATTTATAGAGCACCAATGAGTCCATGGGAGCTGTACATGAGATACGGTTACATATACAAAACCCAGGTGAAAAATACAATGAACAAATTAACAGTGACAGACTGGTATAGAGGGAAAAGGACCTTGCCCTTGCGGGCTTACATTCTATAGAATGATAGGGAGGAGTCAGTAGGTTGGGTCAGCTCCAGTGGTGGTGGAGCGCCAGGTCCAGTGCCGGTAGGGCCATTGCAGGATGTAAACTGTTCTGAAGATATGGGTTTTCAGGTTTCGCTTAAACGTTCCAAGTGTAAGGGGATAGTCGGGCGTGTTGGGGTGTAGAGTTCCAGACGATGGGGGATACTCGGGCGAAGTCTTGCAAAGAGAATTTTGTTTACGTACCGTAAATTCTTTTTTCTTGAATCATCAATGGGAGACCCAGACAATGGGGTTTAGGGCACTGCCCTCCGGAGGCCACACTAGGTACTACAAGTTTGTAGACACCGCCCCCTCCGCTTATAAACCCCTACCGCAGGGAATATCCTCAGTTTGGTCCATAAGCTGCGAGGAGACAACATAAACCACACCCGAAACCTCGGGAAAGAAACCGTGCACAGACGGTCCAACAACCCGGAATAAACTGTCCCAACTGGGAACAGGTCAAATGCAAAACATCCAACGGAACAACTGGGTGGGTGCTGGGTCTCCCATTGATGATTCAAGAAAAAAAGAATTTACGGTACGTAAACAAAATTCTCTTTTTTCTGATCATCATAATGGGAGACCCAGACAATGGGGACGTCCTAAAGCGAACCCCAGGGCGGGAAAAGTTCCTCAAAAGACGTTGATATACACGGTCCCCCTCAAAGGTGGGCAACCGCCGCCTGGAGGACCCGCCTGCCCAAACTTGCATCCGCAGAGGCATGGGCATGCACCATATAGTGCTTAGAGAAAGTGTGCAGGCCGGACCAAGTGGCCGCCTTACACACCTGTAGCGCAGAAGCGCGATGTCGCAAAGCCCAGGAAGCACCGACAGCTCTGGTCGAGTGCGCCTTCAAGCCCACCGGGAGAGGCAAACCAGAAGAACGGTAGGCCTCTTGAATGGGTGCCTTGATCCATCTGGCCAAGGTCGATTTTGACGCCGCGGACCCCTTATAGCGACCTGCCGTCAGTACGAACAATGAGTCCGAACTCCGGAAGGAGGCAGTCCTGGACACATAAATGCGTACAGCCCGTACGAGGTCCAGAGTGTGGAGATCGCGCTCAACCTGATGAACAGGGGCAGGACAGAATGATGGAAGAACAATCTCTTGGTTCAAGTGAAAAGTGGAAACCACCTTTGGCAAGAATTCTGCCCGCGGGCGCAACACCACCTGGTCTTGGTGGACCACCAGAAAGGGCGACTTGCACGATAGTGCAGCCAATTCAGAGACCCGTCTTAGAGACGTAATTGCCACCAGAAAGACCAACTTCTGTGACAGACAAGAGAGGGAAACTTCTCTCAATGGCTCAAAAGGCGGTTTCTGTAGAGCCGCCAGGACCATGTTGAGATCCCAAGGGTCCAGTGGTCGCCTATACGGCGGGACCACCCGAGACACTCCCTGGAGAAATTGACGAACCTTAGGAAGGAGCGCCAAGCGCCTGTCAAACAGCACTGAAAGAGCTGATACTTGACCCTTCAGGGAGCTGAGGGATAAACCCAATTCCAAACCCGATTGTAGGAAAGCCAACAAGGTCGGAATGGACAAGGGCCACGGTGACCGTCCACCAGAGGCACACCAGGAGAAAAAGATTTTCCACGTTCTGTGGTAAATCCTCCGTGATACAGGCTTCCTAGCCCGATTCATAGTGGCAACCACAGTAGGGGAGAATCCTCTGGATGTTAGCAGCCAGGCCCCAAGATCCATGCAGTCAATCTGAGGGCCCTGGAATTGAGGTGGAAGAAGGGGCCTTGCGCGAGAAGATCTGCGCGTTCTGGAAGAGCCCACCGGTTCCCGCCTGACGGTTGCCACAGATCCGGATACCAGGACCTCCTGGGCCAATCCGGTGCCACTAGAATGGCTACGCTGCACTCCGTCCTGATCTTCCACAGAACCTTGGGAATCAATGCTAGCGGTGGGAACACATATGGTAGATGGAAGTCGGACCAACTCAGGATCAGGGCGTCCGCCCCCAGAGACTGAGGATCCCATGATCTCGCCATGTATTGTGGCACCTGATGGTTCAGCCGTGAGGCCATCAGATCCACGTCCGGAGTGCCCCATCTGCCGCAGATGTCCCGGAAGACGTCCGGATGAAGAGACCACTCTCCGGCGTCCATCCCCTGTCGGCTCAAGTAGTCGGCCTCCCAGTTCTCGACCCCTGGGATGTGAACTGCGGAGATCAGGCAGTCGTTGTCCTCCACCCAGGAAAGAATGCGGTGGACTTCGGCGAGGGCCTGAGCACTTCTGGTCCCTCCCTGATGATTTATATAGGCGACGGCCGTCGCATTGTCGGACTGAACCCGGATGGGCTGTCCTGACAGTAACTTCTGAAACGCCAAGAGCGCCAGATAGATCGCCCTGATCTCCAGCACGTTGATCTGCAACGCCGACTCCGACTGAGTCCAGAGGCCTTGAGCCCTGTGGTGTAAGAACACCGCTCCCCAGCCTTCAGACTGGCGTCGGTGGTCACCACTAACCATGACGGTTTGAGGAAAGACCGGCCCCGTGACAAGTGACGTGGCTGGAGCCACCACTGCAGGGAATCCCTGGTCGGTCGTGAAAGGGCCATCAGCCGATTCAGCGAGATCGTTCTCTTGTCCCATCTGCGGAGAATTTCCAGCTGGAGAGGACGTAGGCGAAACTGCGCGAAAGGCACCGCCTCTATCGCTGCCACCATGCGGCCCACCAGTTTCATCAACACCCGTATGGATGAATGTGGTGACAGGAGGACATCTTGGACTCCCGATTGGATGGCCAGCTGTTTGGCTCGTGGCAGGGACACCAGAGCAGAGTCCGTGTGGAAGTCCATGCCCAGATATGTCAGTGACTGGGTTGGAACCAGGGTCGATTTCTGGACATTGAGAAGCCACCCAAACTGTTCCAGAGACTTCATGGTCACCTCCAAGATCTTCCGGCAAAGATGTTCTGATGGTGCCCTGACCAGCAGGTCGTCTAGATAGGGTATGACGGCATGTCCCTGCACATGCAGGAGAGCCATCATAGAGGCCATCACTTTCGTGAACACCCGCGGAGCCGAGGCCAACCCGAAGGGCAGCGCCACGAACTGGTAGTGGTCGTCCCCCACTGCAAATCTCAACCAGCGCTGATGAGCCGGTGCAATGGGCACGTGAAGGTAAGCGTCTCTTATATCTATGGACGCTAGGAAGTCTCCCTGCGACACAGCTGCGATCACGGAGCGCAGGGATTCCATGCGGAACTTCCGAACCAACACGTGACGGTTGAACAACTTGAGGTCCAGAACCGGGCGAAAAGAGCTGTCCTTCTTCGGGACGATAAAGAGGTTGGAGTAAAAACCCCGGAACCTCTCTCCCGTAGGCACTGGGACCACTACTCCGTCTCTGCGGAGACCCTCCAACACCAGATAAAAAGCCTGAGCCTTGTCTGGAGATGGAACAGACCGATGGAATCGGTGTGCCGGCCGCGACGTCAGCTCTATCCTGTAGCCGCTCGAGACTACGTCTCGGACCCACCGGTCTTGGACGTGGAGTAACCATCTGTCCCGAAATCGGGACAGGCGGCCCCCCACCTGTGGGGCGGCAGGACTGGAGAGCGAGTCATGCGGAAGTGGGTTTGGGGGTGGCAGCCGTTGCCCCCGTTGACTTCTTCTGGCGACCCTTGGGGCGCCACTGAGTAGAGGGCTTGCCTCCTCTGTCCGCGCGAGCGGAAGAAGCTGATGACTGCGAGCTGGAACGAAAGGACCACTGCTTGGGGTTCCTTTTGACGGTATACCGTGGCTTAGGCTTATTCTGTGGGATCTTAGACTCCGCAGAATCCTTTATCAGCTTGTCCAGCTCGGTACCAAAGAGTCTGTCACCAGAAAATGGAAGATTCTGCAGAATCTTCTTTGACTTGGCATCTGAGTCCCATAGACGCAGCCACAACAACCTGCGGATCGCTATAGCATTGGCCGAAGCCACAGCGGAGCGAGTGGCAGTTTCTAGGGTCGCAGTCCTGGCGTAATCTGCATAGGCCCTTGCCCTATCAGTAAGCGCTAGGACCTCAGAATTGGACCCCGCCAGGTCAGTGATACCATCCAGGCAGGTGGTGATTGCCTGCAGAGTCCAGACCGTGGCAAAATTAGGGGCAAATGAAGACCCCACAGCCTCATAGGAAGACTTGGCGAGTTGTTCGACCTGTCTATCCGTTGCGTCCTTCAATGAGGAGCTATCAGAGGCAGAGAAAAGGGAGCGTGCAGCAATCCTGGTCATGGAAGCGTCCACCTTCGGGGACTGCGACCACTCCTGAAGCACCTCCTGGGGGAAGGGGAAGCGAGTGTCCCTAGATTTGCGGACATAACGCCGCCCAGGGTGAACCCTGGGTGCTCTAACCACCCTTCCAAAGTTAGTGTGGTCCATAAAGGAGCCACATGGGCGAGCCTCCGGCTGCAGCCATTGATAAACCTCCTTCGGATGGAGTTCCACCTCCTCCGGTGGTGCCACGAGACGAAGAGTCTCGTTTATGGAGGATACCAAATCCTCCACCCCATCAGGTGGTTCGGACATAGACTCAAGTATTGAACCCCCATCATCCTCGTCACCGTCAGAGTGACGCTCCTCCTCAGAGAGGTTCTGGATCTCGGGTGATTCATCCCGACGAGCCCGCTTAAGGGGTCTCGCGGTAGCCAAGGGTGACACCCGGGGGTAACTTGAGGGAGCAGCTGGACTTCCCAGTCTCCTAGTCAGTGCCTCCAGGGATTGAGACATGGAGGACAGCTTGGACAACACAGATTCATTAATCTTGTTCTGTGTTTCCCATTGCCCTGGGATCACCTGAACCTCAGGGTACAGCACCGGAGCTGCAGACTCTGCAGTATCAGTCCGGGCCTCTGGGCGTCCGCAGTTATTGCAGGACCCCCCAACCAGCGTCCCGTTGCATGTAGCACAGGTAGTGGTAGAGTTGTCTGCCTTAGCAGTACTCTTCTTTGCTGGGGACATGCCGACAGCAGAGGAGAAAAATAAGCCAAGTAGGAAACCGGAACACCGGCGGCTTACCGACCGCTTCAATGCGGTGGAGGGGAGCGATGTGTGTGTGGCCTCCGTGAGGGTAATGACCGGATTCTCCTGGGAGTGCAGTAGTGCACTCATTCAGACCCAGTAGGGAAGTGAGGAGAAAATGGCCGCCGCCAGACAAGTCGTGGGCGGCGCCACAAACACGCGGGAAGCACACACACACACCCACATCACATGGGCTGTTCCCCATCTCTCCAAGCAGCCAGCTCAGTAATATGGTGCTGGAGCCCGCAGCGCGGGAGATATAGTATCAACACTATACCCAGGGCTTCAGACAAACTCAGTAGCCCGCAGCCGCAGCCCCTGTGACACACAGGGCGGTCAGCTATGGTGACCCCAGCACAGGGCACACCGCCAGAACCGCGGACCCGAGGGTTGCGCGCGGTCTGAATGTCAAAACACAATAGTGTCAGACACTACCCCCAGGCACACCGGAGACACACAGGGTACCTCAGTGCCGGTCCGGTCTGTAAGCACCATATAATGGGAGGCCTCGGACGGGGGTTCAGCACCAGTCCGGTCTGTAAGCACCATTTAGGGAGGCCTCGGACTGGGCTGGCTCCAGTCCGGTCTGTAAGCACCGTTTAGGGAGGCCTCGGACGGAGCGGAGCTGTGCAAGGCTCCTATCTCCCACTTCCCAGAGCCCCCCCCAAGGAGGGATGTGAAGGAGCGCGGCAGCGTACCGGGAGAACACAACGTGTCCAGGCTCAGAGCCCTCCGGTACCTCAACCTGTGTGTTCCCCAAGGGTGAACAGGGAGACTGCCGGAGGTCCCCGACCGGGACCTACCTTGCCTTCAGACGCCATCACGTAAGCTGTGAGAATGCTGTGATGTGCAAGCAAAGCGTGTGATACCTCCGAGCACACTAAGTTTAAAACTGAGGATATTCCCTGCGGTAGGGGTTTATAAGCGGAGGGGGCGGTGTCTACAAACTTGTAGTACCTAGTGTGGCCTCCGGAGGGCAGTGCCCTAAACCCCATTGTCTGGGTCTCCCATTATGATGATCAGAAAAGTTGGATTATATTTATTTATTTTTATAGCACCATTAATTTTCATGGCGCTTTTTCGACAATCAAGTCACACAGGTACAGGAGGGGAGAGAACCCTGTCGGCAAGGGCTCACAGTTTGAGGGATGGATGAGGATTCAGTAGGAGACGGTAGAGCTGATGGTGCAGTGGACAGAGTCACATTAAAAACTGTAGGCTTGTCGGAAGTGGTGAGTCTTCAGGTTTCTTTTGAAGGTTTCCAGGGTAGGCAAGAGTCCGGGGGGGGGCTGGAGGAAAAGAGTTCCAGAATATAGCGGATGTACAGGAGACGTCTTGTATGTGGTTGTGAGAAGACGAGATAAGAGGGGAGAACAGAAGGAAATCTTGAGAGGATCGCAGGTTGCGTAAGGGTATGTAACTGGAGACCATGTCAGACAGATCCGTATGGACAGGTTGTGGATGGTTTTGTATGTCATTGTTAGGGCTTTGAACCGGGGCCTCTGAGAAATGGGGACCCAGTGAAGGGCTTGACAGGTGTATTAGTCGGGCAGCAGAGTTTAGGATAGATCGGAGTGGTGCAAGGGAGCTAGCAGGGAGGCCAGTGAGCAGGAGGTTACAGTAGTCGAGGCGGCACTGTTGTTGCAGTGTCATGGTCAAGGAAAGTGCGGATCTGGGAAATATTTTTGAGCTCGAGTCGGCAGGAGGTGGCGACAGCTTGGATGTGAGGTTTGAAGGAGAGGAAAGAGTTGAGGATTACCCCGAAGCACCTAGCGTGTGGGACTGGGGAGAGTGAGCAGCCATTGACATTAATGGATAGGTCTGGTAGAGGGGGAGAGCGACTTGAGGGGAAGGGGGTTAAGATTATGAACTCAGTTTTGTCCATGGGCCTTAGGGGACACCGAAAGATAGGGGGTAGGGTGAAGAGGAGGTGTGAGTGGGTGAATCTGAAAGTCCCGTCCGTTAGATATGAGGAGATCCAGGAGAGGGCCAGGTCAGTGATACCAAGAGATTCCAGAATCTGTAGCAGGAGGGAATTGTCTACAGTGCCGAAGGTGGAAGATAGGTCAAGGAGGAGGAGGACGGAGTAGTGTCGCTTGCTCTTAGCGGTCAGTAGGTCGTTGGTGACTTTGGTTAGGGCTGTTTCGGTGGAGTGATGAGATAGGAAGCCAGATTGTAGGCAGTCAAAGAGGGAGCAGGAGGGAGGTGGGAGGACAATTCAAGATGGATATGTTGTTCTAGTAGTTTTGAGGTGAAGGGGAGAAGAGATTTGGGGCAATAGTTAGAAACAGATGATGGGTTGAGGGAGGGCTTTTTGAGGATGGGTGTGTTCAAGGCATGTTTGAAGGATCAGGGGAAGATGCCGGTAGTGAGTGATAAGTTGAAGAGATGGGTTAGGATTGGGATGAAGACTGTGGCAAGGTTCGGGATGAGGTGGAAGGGGAGTGGGTTGAGGGCGCAGGTGGTGAGGTGTGATCTTGACAGAAGAAGAAGAGTTGATCTTCAGTCATGATGGAAAAGCTTCCTTTGGACAGAGAGGGATGGGTGGTAATGGGGAAGGCCGAGGGGATAGTGGGTCACAACTTTTTCTGATGTTATTGATCTTCTGTTTGAAGAAAGAGGCAAAGTCAATTACACAGATGAGAGGAGATGGAGGAGGTGCAAAGGGACAGAGTAGAGAGTTGAAAGTTTTGAATAGTTGTTTGGGGTTGTGAGACAGGGGGGTTACTAGAGATGAGAAGTAGACTTGTTTTGTGGCGGTGAGTTCGGCCCTGAAGTTAGTGAGGGACTGTTTGTACATGGCAAAGTGCACCGCAGAATGGGATTTCTTCCATCTCCACTCAGCTGCCCTGGATGAGGAACATACGAGTGTAGAGGAGAGAAGGTGGTCTTGGGAGGATCGAAGATTGCGAGTTGGATGATATCGGGAGATTAGTTCAGAGATATATGGGGGAGAAAGACTGTAGATGGCTTTATAAATCAATGTTAGTTTTTTTAATTGGACATGCTGAGGAATTAGGAGCTAATGAAGGGATTTGAAGAGGGGGGGGGGGGGGGGGGGAGGTGGAGGAATAGCGGGGAGAAAGGTGGATTAGTCGGGCAGCAGTTAAAGGACAGTTTGGCAGGGTGCAAGAGTGTTAGCAGGGAAGACACAGGAGAATGTTGCAGTAGCCGAGGCGGGAGATTGAGGGCATGCATTAGTATTTTCGTAGATTGAAGGTTGAGGAAGGGATGGATTCTTTAAATATTTTTGAGTTCGAGGCAGCAGGAGGGTTTGGATGTGCGGTTTCAAGGACAGGCCATGGCAGGGTCAATTGTTACTCTGAGGCAGCGAACTTCGGGTACAGGGCAAAGCGTGATGTTATTTATTGTGATAGATAGATCAGGTGAGGTAGATGGGCGAGATGGGGGGAAAAAATAATGAGATCTGTTTTGTCTATGTTTAGTTTTAGAAAGTGAGAGAAGAAAAAGGATATGGCTGACAGTCACTCCAAGATTTTGGACAGCAGAGAGGCGACAGCTTGACCAGAAAGGTAGATCCAAGTGTCATCAGTGTGGTACTTCACGCCATGGGACTTTAGGAGTTGTGCAGGCTGAAGATATAGATGGAAAAGAGTAGGGTTTCCAAGACGGAGCCTTAAGGGACCCAGACGGAGAGGGGATGGGGTGAGGAGGTTGCCTGGGGAGTTTGAGACGCTTAATGTACGGTAGGATCTGTAGTATGGGGGAGTGATCGACTGTGAAAATGCAGAGGACAGGTCTAGAAGGAGGAGTACAGAGAAATGTTTGTTAGCTTTGGCAGTAAGTAAGTCATTAGTAAATTTGGTTAAAGCAGTTTTGGTGGAAAGTTCGGGGCAGAAGCCAGATTGAAAGTTGTCAGAGAGAGTTAGATGATAGGTGGAACGAAAATAAGTGTGGGCATGCTTTTTGAGAAGTGCAGCAGCAATAAGGGGTGGTAGCTGAATGTAGAGTTTGGGTCAAGGAATGGCTTCTCTGAGATAGGTGTAATTTTGCCATGTTTGAAAGCGGAGGGAAAGGTACCAGAAGTTAATGATAAGTTGAAGACGTGGCTAACGGATGGGATGAGTCTGGTGGTGAGGTTGGGGAGGAGGTGAGATGGGATAAGGTCAAGTACACAAATGGTGAGGTGCGATTTGAAGAGGAGGTGTGCAAGTTCTTCCTCAGTGATGGAGAGGAGGAGAGTTAGTGAGGGAGGAGAGTGGAATAGTATAGCTAGAGGTTGTGGTGGTTGAGCAGCAAAGACTTGTTTGATCTGATCGATGTTGTAGTTGGAAGTGTATTGCAAAGTGTTCTGCAGAGATGCGAGAGGCCGGAGGGGGCAGTGGTGGGTGGAGGAAGGAGTTAAATGTGTTGAACAGCTGTCTGGGGTTGTGGGGCAAAGAGAATATGAGGGTAATGAAGTAAGCCTGTTTAGTAGAGGCGAGTGCTGACATGAATGGGAGTTGCTTGCTTGAATGCTGTGAAGTCTTTTAGTGAAAGCGTTTTCTTCCAGCACCGCTCAGAAACGGTAGACTCTTGTTGAAGCTTTTTAGTGTTGTTTGTGTGCAAGGGTTGTCTGTTGATTTGTCGCATTCTTCCATAACCGAGAGGGGCGGCGACTGCATCAGCAGCTGATGTGAGTGTAGAATAGTAGAAAGTGGTGGCGTTGTCTGTGGAGTGAGGATATGAATGATAGTTTTTAAACAGTAACTTAGGGAAGAGAGGTGTACCACAGTCTGCGCTGCCAAGTTCACTCACATCAAAGAAAACGAGTAGACGATGTCCAGTTCAATCCTCCTTTATTCTCCTACGCGTTTCAGCGCCTAGCCTGGCACCTTCATCAGAGATATCTCTGATGAAGGTGCCAGGCTAGGCGCCGAAACGCGTAGGAGAATAAAGAAGGATTGAACTGGACATCGTCTACTCGTTTTCTTTGATGTGAGTGAACTTGGCAGCGCGGACTGTGGTACACCTCTCTTCCCTAAGCTTCTGGTTTCGTCTTCATGTTTTTGAGACCGGTGGAAGTCCAGCAGCAGCCATCAGGATATTTATCCAAACAGGTCTACAAACCAGTTGTGGGTCTCACAAATGGAATAGGTGAGTGGTTCACTTTTCTCACCTTAACACAAGCTAGCGTCTAGTGATAAGGGCACTATTGCGCCTCTTGTCCCCCCCCTCTTTATTTGTCATAGTGGTTAAACAGTGTCTGCGAGGGTCAAAATGTGTGAGGTTTCTGGGAGGATGTGCGAAATTGCGAACATGGGTGGCAGGTGAGGGTGACAAGGATGTGAAAGTGAGTAAATGGTGGTCAGAGAGGGGGAGAGGAGAGGTTGTGGGGTTAGTTAGGGAGCAGAGGCGGGTGAAGGTGAGGTCTAGTGTATGTCCATCTGTGTGGGTGGCTGCGGAGGATCACTGAGTGAGACCAAAGGATGAAGCAAGTGACAGGAGTTTGGAAGCTGCTGACTGTTGGGTGGTGTCAATGGAGATGCTGAAGTCATCCATGATGATTGTGGGAATGTCAGCAGAGAGAAAGTGTAGAAGCCAGATGGAGAATTTGTGAAGTGGTCGGGCCTGGGCGTCGATAAATGACGGCCACTTGGTGGTTGGAAGGACAGTAGATACAGACAGAGTAAACTTCAAAAGATGTCATGAGAAGGGAGGGTGGAGGAAGAATTGGGTTGAAGGTGCAGTTGCTAGAATGGAGAAGACCCACTGCTCCACTATGTTTGTTGCCAGTGTGAGGTGTGTGGGTGAAGTGGAGGCCTCCGTAACACAGCGCAGCGGGGAGGCCGTGTCAGAGGGGGTCAGCTATATTTCTGTGAGGCCCAGGAGGGAGAGTTTGCAGGAGGTAGAGAGGTTGTGAATGAAGTAGAGTTTATTGCAAATGGAATGGGCATTCCAGAGAGAGGGGGCAGTGGAATGGGTTTTATATTCAATCTATACCAAATAGCTAATGACTAGGATTGGCAGATACTTACCGTAGAGTCTATCTGGTTGTATCTTGCAATATCTTTGTGCAGCGTTCTCAACATAATCATGGCAACCATACCAGACAAGAAGAGGACAATGACTAAAGAATTCATTATACTAAAGAAAGAAAAAGGAGAGGTTATCAAGACTGATTAGCGTTACTCAAAATTGGTACCATTCCTTTAGTCCAAGAAATACAACCAGCCAGAAAACAAATCATTAAAGGGAATTTGTCACAGGTATTTGCAAGGGTAACAATGTAGAGACAGAAAACCTGACTGCACCCACATGTCATTTACTAGTCTGTTTGCTGCAGTTTTGATAAAAATCACAGTTTTATCAGCAGGAAGTCATAATTACTAATAACCCTGCTGTTATGTAGTATTCCATACTCATGAGCTCTGTATAACTCCACCTCTACCACTATTTGGCATGTATTATATGCTACGTTTCCTGCCAAAAGACATTCTTCATAATATGGAAGAATCTACAGAAAATATTTAAGAGTAATTGTTAAAATTTGTATTTCAAAACTCAATTGTACACATGAATATATGAACTTTGTAATATCTCTTATAGGACAAAAGTGCTTATTTCTCTGCCAGAATTCAGCCAGAGGCAGAGGGACGAGGCCGGAGGCAGAGGGTAGATTGGCAGAGCTCATCCAGTCATCATGGAATCACCTCAGTAATACCCGCCATCTCCTATCTCAGTAATGGGAAAGTGTTCACATGCATGGATCTGCACGGACTTCACATTTTACGATAAAAAAAATTCTCTTGTTTTGGCAGTTTGACCTCCACATGCTCCATCTCATTCACACTGGTAGGCACAGTGCCAA
>JARQOC010000002.1:533828989-533839854 GCA_033576535.1 Allobates femoralis | reverse complement strand
GTGTGGAATTGTTTTATTCCTTGTATTTTTTTTAATTATTTTTATAACAAAAATAAAAAGCATGGAAACAAATAATAGTTGTTCTTTTGTATATTTTTCACACTGAAATTTCAGTCCTCTTGTGCAATTTTCGCACAATTTTTTTTCCACTAGTTTGCTTGAGGCCTTAGACACAAATGCTTCTGGTCATTACTCACAGCTGTACCTTGCTCTAAAATTTCTAATTCTCTATTTAAAATGTATAAAAAATGATTCATTGTTTCAGTGCTTTTTTGCTCAAATTAAAACTAAACTAAATACAATATGTCTTTACATTATCAAATACAATAAACTGAATAGAACTAACTAGAAACTAAATGGCTAAACTCAATGGAAAACAACAACCTCCTGTGGTGCGACAGTAACGGCTTAATTACAGAACAAAAGACGGTGATTAGAGGATGTTAGCTAAAATCCTTCAGGTCATTTGACCAATCTCTGGGTTCCAAAGTTAGAAATGTTAAATGACCCCTCTCTGGGACTTCTAGTGCTAGGTAGGAGAAATGATCACTTTCTGCTGGTGATGTCACTGGGAGATCGCCAGCAGGAAGTGACTACAGACAGCTTCCGAGGTCATCAGAGGCCACTCCTGGTCATCACGGGACCTCTGATCATGGCGGGAAACGGCGCAATCCCCGCCGCAGGGCTTTGGATCATACTGTCAGTGACTGACAGCGCGATCCAAAAGGTTACCACCACCGATCAGATTGCGGAGTCAAATGAAGTGGCTGTTCAAAATTTCGTAATTGTAAACGCAACATTGCGGGTTCCTTTAGTGGACATACTACACACACAAACACACATACACACCCTCAGCTTTATATATTAGATTTGTTTTTAAGGATTAACCCCGTCACCACCTTACAATTTTATGGTTTTAGTTTTTCCTCCTTTTCTTCCAAGAGCCATAACGTTTTTGCATTTGTCAGTCCTTATAGCCGTATTCGGTTGGTCTTAGTCTTGCTTTTATAACCATGTTCATGTTGTGCAACCCTATGACATATCGAATCTAAATTGCATAAGTTAGAATTAAAACACAAAGGTAACTCACCGCTGCCGAATCAACATCACTGTGTACAGCTACTGTTTTTATACCCATTTTTCTGCATGTCTTGATTACCTAGTGATAAAAAGCACAGCACATTTAGAGCAAGATGTGATTCTTCAGTGTAAAATACAGATGCTGTTGTGATAAATGACACAGTATTCTTCATTGGTGGCCATAACTAAGCATTATGTAAGCCCAAAATGTAAAATGTTGCTATTGTCAATAATGGTGTAAAAAAAAAAAAAAAAAAAAAAAAAATCAGGAACCATGCTGTAGGCTTCCAAACAGTTACAAGAAAAAATAGCTATGCTGCAGATGAACATAACATTTGACCATAAACAATACTTAAAAGGGAATCTGTCAGCAAGTTTTTGTCCCCTTATCTGAGAGCATCATATGAAAGAGTAAAGACCACCCAGATGCCAACGATGTACCACTTCATGTACTGGGTGCCGCGGCTCTGACACAATGAGTTTTTATATTTAGCATATAGCAATTGAGAAAGCTGCCCCTGCCATCTCTAGCCTTCTTATATAGTATATCAATAGATAGTGAGCTGCTAATCACGCAAGAGGCGTGTCAGACTAGCAGGCACAATAAAATGTAGTCAAAGCAAGGAGTAGGTCCTGGTACCAAAACAATCATTGCAAGTAAACAACACAGAGCTTGCTAAGAGAAGCATTACCTAAATCTGTGCTTTAATCCCCCACAGCATGCTGTCTTCAGCTTACATAGCAAAAACCTGCCAACAGATTACATTTAAAAGAGACCCTGTTATGTTGAATATTAGAATATCCACGAAGCGCTATGTAATATTTTATTAATTAAAGTCAAGATTTGTACTTCTAGGATTATTCTGAGGAACAGGAAAAAAAAAAAAAAAAAGATCGTTAAAAGTTCATGGGGTCTGATCAGCAAGCAAAATTTCTGGAGCATAGGGAACTGGGCAGATTAACTACAGTGAAAGAGCATTCATACACCGTGAACTTTTCCACATTTTGTTTTACATTCCACCCACAAAGTTAAAAATTTATTTTAATGGAATTTTAAGTGACACACCAACACTAAGGGTGCCTTCACATTTGCGTTCCCCTCCGCAGCGTTCTGACAATTGTGACATGATTTGTATTCATCCCCCTGTAATTTAATACCTCTATACCCCCTTCACACGCCCATGTTTCCAGTATGTGAGCATCCAAGTTTTCATCGATACCACATATAACTATTATAAATCTATGGGGTTGCTCAATGTGTTCACACGGATTGTGACTCCGTGATGCGCAGACAGAAAAATGTCTCTTTTTTTTTTTTTTTTTTTTTTTTATTGCATTGCGGATAACAAGGGCTAATAAGTCTATAGGTCTGTGAAAAATATGTACAACACAGAGATGTCATCAGTGAACGGTACGTGTTTAACATTACAAAGTATATAAACATGCTTTGCAATTTCTCGTTTTCTACCTCCACACCGGAAAACACTGATGACATATTGATAATAATATCAGATACACAGATTAAAAGCACTGAGGACATGTGAAGGGGGCCCAAATAGAATCCTAACTAACCAATAGCCTCAAGAAGTCACCTAATTAGCAAATTATGAAAATTTTAGATTCACACTGAAGGCATCAAAACTATGAATTAACAAGTGGCATTATATACTTAAAAAAGTGTGAAACAACTGAAAATATGTCTTATATTCTAGGTTCTTCAAAGTAGCCACCTTTTGCTTTGATAACTGCTTTGCACACTTTTGGCATTCTCTTGATGAGTTTCAAAGCAGCAAGGCATCCCCACACCATCACACCTCCTCTTCCATGCTCCACGGTGGGAACCAGGCATGTAGAGTCCATCCATTCACCTTTCCTGCGTTGCACAAAGACACGGTGGTTGTTACCAAAGATCTCAAATTTGGACTCATCAGACCAAAGCACAGATTTCCACTGCTCTAATGTCCATTTCTTGTGTTCTTTAGCCCAAACAAGTCTCTTCTGCTTGTTGCCTGTCCTTAGCAGTGGTTTCCTAGCAGCTATTTTACCATGAAGGCCTGCTGCACAAAGTCTCCTCTTAACAGTTGTTGTAGAGATGCGTCTGCTAGAATTCTGTGTGGCATTGACCTGGTCTCTAATCTGGGCTGCTGTTAACCTGTGATTTCTGAGGCTGGTGACTCGGATGAACTTATTCTCCGCAGCAGAGGTGACTCTTGGTCTTCCTTTCCTGGGCCGGCCCTCATGTGAGCCAGTTTCTTTGTAGCGCTTGAAGGTTTTTCCAACTGCACTTGGGGACACTTTAAAAAGGCACACCTGTGAAGTGAAAACCATTTCCGGTGACTACCTATTGAAGCTCATCAAGAGAATGCCAAGAGTGTGCAAAGCAGTAATCACAGCAAAAGGTGGCTACTTTGAAGAACCTAGAATATAAGACATATTTTCAGTTGTTTCACGCTTTTTTGTTAAGTATACAAGTCCACGTGTTAATACATAGTTTTGATGCCTTCCGTGTGAATCTACAATTTTCATAGTCATGAAAATACAGAAAAATCTTTGAATGAGAAGGTGTGTCCAAACTTTTGGTCTGTACTGTGTATATGTAATAATATTATAATATATATATATTATATATATATATATATATATATATATATATATATATATATATATATATATATATATAACAAGAAAAACTGCACAGCACTCAACAGACTAGTGTGAACTGGTGCAAGCAAAGATGCAGAGTCAAATAACAGGGACGCTGGGTCAAATAACTACAAAAATCTAGGGTCGAGATGGAGTCTGCCCACTGAAGTGGGGGGTGGACAAGGAGAATAGGGATATTAGAGTAGGACTCATCATGCCTGAAGTCACTTTGTCGTAGTTGATGAGCAAACAGACATTGGCCAATGCTTGTACTAAGAACTTCAGAATTAAAAGATAGATTATTGAGTTTTTGAAAAAACGTAAGTTTTTAAACTTTTTCCTCAAACACATATGGCTTGTAGCACTTGTACATCATTGGTAGTAGCTGTGTGCTGCAAGGATTTTTTTCATATATTATATATATATATATATATTATATATTATATATATATATATATATATATATATATATATATAATAAAAAATATATAAAAATATATACACACACACACACACACACACACATATATGTATGTACGTACATACATATGTACATATTATATATATTATATACATACATACAGTCATATGAAAAAGTTTGGGCACCCCTCTTACTCTTTTTTTTTTTCTTTTTTTTTTTTAGATTTTACAATTGTTTTTTTGCAACAGCTATTTCAGTGTGATATATGTAATAACTGATGGACACAGTAATATTTCAGGATTGAAATGAGGTTTATTGTACTGACCAAAAATGTGAAATATGCATTATTTAAAAAATTGACAGGTGCAAAAGTATTGGCACCTCAACAGAAAAGTGACATTAATATTTAGTAGATCCACCTTCTGCAAAAATAACAGCCTCTAGTCGCTTCCTGTAGCTGTTAATGAGTTCCTGGATACTGGATGAAGGTATTTTTGACCATTCCTCTTTACAAAACAATTCCAGTTCAGTTAAGTTTGATGGTCGCCGAGCATGGACAGCCCGCTTCAAAATATCCCACAGATGTTCAATGATATTCAGGTCTGGGACTGGGATGGCCATTCCAGAACATTGTAATTGTTCCTTTGCATGAATGCCTGAGTAGATTTGGAGCGGTGTTTTGGATCATTGTCTTGCTGAAAGATCCATCCCCGACGTAACTTCAACTTTGACACTGATTCTTGAACATTATTCTCAAGAATCTGTTGATATTGAGTGGAATCCATGCGACCCTCAACTTTAACAAGATTCCCGGTGCAGTCATTGGCCACACAGCCCCAAAGCATGATGGACCCTCTCCCATATTTGACAGTGGGTAGCAAGTGATTTCTTGGAATGCTGTGTTTTTGTGGAGCCATGCATAACGCCTTGTTGTATGACCAAACAACTCAATCTTTGTTTCATCAGTCCACAGGACCTTCTTCCAAAATGAAACTGGCTTGTCCAAATGTGCTTTTGCATACCTCAGGCGACTCTGTTTGTGGTGTGCATGCAGAAACTGCTTCTTTCGCATCACTCTCCCATACAGCTTCTCCTTGTGCAGTGTGCTCTGTATTGTTGACCGATGCACAGTGACAATCTGCAGCAAGATGATGCTGCAGGTCTTTGGAGGTGGTCTGTGGATTGTTCTCGACTGTTCTCACCATTCTTCTTTTCTGCCTTTCTGATCTTTTTGTTGGCCTGCCACTTCTAGCATTTACAATAACTGTCCCTGTGGTTTTCCATTTCCTTACTATGTTCCTCACAGTGGAAACTGACAGGTTAAATCTCGGAGATAACTTTTTGTATCCTTCCCCTGAACAACTATGTTGAACAATTTTTTTTTAAGATCATTTGAGAGCTGTTTTGAGGAGCCCATGATGCCACTCCTCAGAGAAGATGCAACTAGGAGAACAACATGCAAGTGATCACCTGATATAGCTTTTCTCATGATTGGATACATCGGGCTATGAAGTACAAAGCTCAATGAGGTTACCAAACCAATTTAGTGCTTCAGTAAGTCAGTAAAAAGTAGTTAGGAGTATTCAAATCATGAAAATCAGAAGGGTGCCCATACTTTGGCACCTGACAAATTTTGAAATAATGCATATTTCACATTTTTGGTTAGTACAATAAACCTCATAACAAACCTTAAATATTACTGTGTCCATCAGTTATTACATATATCACACTGAAATAGCTGTTGCAAAAAAACAATTTTAAACAAATAAAATAAAATAAAGGGTAAGATTAAGAGGGGTGCATAAACTTTTTCATATGAGTGTATAAGTGATTATATATATATATATATATATATATATATATATGCGCGCGTGTGTGTGTGTGTGTGTGTGATATATATATATATATATATATATACACATACACATACACATACATATACACACACACACACACACATATATATACAGACATATACAGTGGTGTTCAAAAGTCCTGCAATAGATTTTTCAAGTTTTAAACCTTTTCTGTCGAATATCTTTGATGCTAATATGACATATTATATATGGTTTTGTTCAGAATACAATTTTGCATTCTCTCCTTGTAATATTTTTAGCTTTTGAAGCAGTTTTGCCTGAAATTATTGCAGCAATATGGGAATTGAAAGCACAACTAAATATTGTACAGCTTCAGATCCAAAATTAGCTAATCACAGATGAGGTTCTTGTGATCAATCATAACCTGGATATGGCAGCCAATCACTTTCCATTACATTGCATCACATCTGCTGCTTTGTTTGCGTGTTTTAGCTGTTGGTCTATCTAGTGAATCATACTGTAGAGCTCTATGATGGGAGCCTTCAGATTTTTGTCAGCAGAGGATCGTGTGCGAGTTGTGGTGCTACATGAAGAGGGTTATACTAGCCCCCAGATCACAAGGAAGGTCGGCTGTAATCAGAGTACAGTCGTAAGAATTTTGCAGAAACATAAGCAGCTTGGAATTACCCAGGGCAGGGCCAGATCTGGTCGGCCCAGAAAGTCAACTAAAAAGGGAGGATATAGTACTGATAAGAACATCCCTTGCCAATCGAAAGCTCACCTCTCCTCAGCCTCTGCAAGAATGGCAAGAAAAGAGCAATATTGAGGTAGCAACATCAACTGTTAGGAAGAGATGATTGGAAGCAGGATTGAGAGGGTGCAAGGCCCGAAAGAAGCCATTGATGACAGCCATACAAAGACAAAGGTGAAAACTGTGGGCATTGAAATATTCAAAATGGAGGAAGGAGGAGTGGGAAAAAGGGCTATTTATTGATGAAAGCACTTTTTGCATTTTAAGAAATGATGGCAAGTCTTGTGAGAAGGTTTCCACATGAAGAGTACAAGCCAGAGTGTTTGAGCTTCTCTGTGAAACATCCGATGAAAGTAATGGTCTGGGGCTGTATGGCAGCCAATGGTGTTGGAAGGCTTCATATTGTGGAGGGTATGGTTAATGCAAAAAAATACATAGACATCCTTAATAAGAAAATGCTGCCTTCTGCTCAACACCTGTTTTCAGGGAATTATATCTTCCAGGATGATAATGCTCCTTGTCACAGAGCTAAGACAGTAACGGAATGGAAAAAAAAAAAAAGAACAAGGTGGCTACTATTGACAGTCCCCGGACCTCAATCCAACTGAAAAATTGTGGCACAAGGTATCAATACAGATATCTAAAAAACAGCCAAGGACCAAGAGAGAGTTGATTGAGGCTCCGATACAGGCCTGGAACCACATCATCACTCGTGAACATCTGCAGAAGCTTGTTCACTCAATGCCACAGGGATGCAAGTTGGTGCTCAAGAGCAAAGGCTGGCCAATAAAGTATTAGAAGCTAAAGATGCACTCAAAAGGCCCTTTTCAGGACTCTGCATTAAATAAAAAATGATAAATCTTAAAAAGTAAAATTTAAGTCTGTGTGAACTTGCATTGGAAGTTAATGAACTTAGAAACCTGTTCACCATTCTACACACTGTACTGGTGTAGGTATGGTTATGCTGTAAAAAAAAAATATCAAAAATGCGCATACCATAACAATTTATACACTTGGGACATTCAAAAATGAGTATGGCATACAATCTGGGATTACAAAAACATATATGTTCTACCAGTTTCACTGTAGAGATGCAGAAGTATGAAATATATAGTTTTGCTCATGCCTATGCAGGACTGTTTAACATCACTGTAATATATTCTATTATATCTTTATGCTGATGACACACAACTATACACTTCAGCCCCTGACCTTACCCCTGCGGTATTAAAGAACACCAATGACTGTCTAACCGCAGTCTCAAATATCATGTCCACTCTCTATCTGAAACTCAACCTTTCCAAAGCTGAACTTCTTCTGCTCCCACCCTCTGCCAACCTCCCTAAATCTGACATCTCTCTCTCGGTGTGCGGCACCACGATAACGCCCAGTCAGCAGGCTCGCTGTCTCGGTGTTTTGATGGACACTGATCTCTCCTTCACCCCATACATACAATCTCTCACCCGCTCCTGTCGCTTGCACCTGAAAAATATCTCCAGAATTCGCCCTTTCCTCACCACGGGAACAACTAAAACCCTCACCGTGGCCCTGATTCATTCCCGCCGTGACTACTGTAATTCTTTATTAGCTGGCCTCCCCCACAGTAAGCTTTCCCCTCTCCAGTCTATCCTCAATGCAGCAGCCAGGATCACCTATCTAGCAAACCGTTACTCAGATGTTTCTGCTCTGTGCCAGTCACTACATTGGCTGCCCGTACACTATAGAATCCAATTCAAATTGCTCGTTGTCACCCACAAAGCTATTCATGGTGCGACACCTCCTTACCTCTCCACCCTCATCTCTGTCTACCACCCCACCCGTCCCCTTCGCTCTGAACATGACCTCAGACTAACATCGGCATTAATCCGAACCTCCCATTCCCGACTTCAAGACTTCTCTCGAGCTGCACAAAAACTCTGGAATGCTCTACCCCAAGAAATTAGGACCATCCACAACTTGCATAGCTTCAGACGCTCCCTAAAAACACACCTCTTCAGGGCGGCCTATCCTTCTCCCTAACAGTAGTCACTTAGACGTAAGATATTCATTGTTATAAGCCTCTGTACTTTGTGTTCCCATCCCGTCTTAGATTGTAAGCTCCTTCGAGCAGGGTCACCTTCATTTTCTGCCTTTCTTATTGTATTTCCTAAGTCGATTCTATGTTTTTGGTATGTAACTACTGTTCTGCATTACGTTTCTGTACCGTATACTTTTCTTATATGTACCGTTGTACTGTAAAGCGCTGCGGAATATGTTGGCGCTATACAAATAAAGTTTTATTATTATTATTATATAATTGTGAATAGGTTTTTTTGCCCCTTCTGAGTCGACTCGCAATGCGAGTCGGCGTGGTCATGTGGATACACTCGAAGCATTGGCCGCGAAGCGGCCATTGCGAGCAGTTCTGAGTCGACTCGCAGTGCGAGTCGGCGTGGTCATGTGGATACGCTCGAAGCATTGGCCGCGAAGCGGCCATTGCGAGCAGTTCTAAGTCGACTCGCAATGCGAGCCGGCGTGGTCATGTGGATACGCGCCTAGCATTGGCCGCGACGCGGCCATTGCGAGTCAGAGACTCGACGTTCTAGAATCCCGATGCATGTGCCTCGGGCTCCCAGCTAGTATATATATATTTGAAAGGACTTTAGTTTTATGCCATGTCTGTGATCTGTGTGTGTGTGTGTGTGTGTGTGTGTGTGTGTATATGTGTGTATGTATATTATATATATATATATATATATATATATATTATATTATATATATAAATTATATATATATAAAACAAACACACTTATACATATATACATACACACACAGATCACAGCCATGGCATAAAACTAAAGTCCTTTCAAATGGCAGCTTTATGGCTTTAGATAAAAAAAAATGTGGTAGTAAGTAAGGGTACCTTTTTTCAGACCAAGCAGAGCGAAAAAATTATGGAATCACCCTGTAAAATTTAATTCCCAAAACTAACACCTGCATGAAATAAGATCTGCTCGTTAGTCTGCATCTAAAAAGGAGTGATCACACCTTGGAGAGCTGTTGCACCAAGTTGACCGACATGAATCATAGCTCCAAAATGAGTGATGTCATTTGAAACAAAGGAGAGGATTAGCAAACTCTTAAAAGAGGGTAAATCAACACAATGTTGCAAAAGATGTTGGTTGTTCACAGTCAGCTGTGTCTAAAATCTGGTCCAAATACAAACACGGGAAGGTTGTTAAAGGCAAACATACTTGGTAGACCAATGAAGACATCAAAGTGTCAAGACCGCAAAAGCAATATGTCTCCAAAACAGGAAAAGCACAACAAAACAAATGAGGAACGAATGGGAGGAAATTGGAGTCAATGTCTGTGACCGAACTGTAAGAAACCACCTAAAGGAAATGGGATTTACATACAAAAAGCTAAACATAAGTCATCATTAACACCTGAACAGAAAAAAAACAAGGTTACAATGGGCTAAGGAAAAGCAATCGCGGACTATGGATGACTGGATGAAAGTCATATTCAGTGATGAATCGCAAATCTGCATTGGGCGAGGTGATGCTGGAACTTTTGTTTGGCGTCTTTCCAATGAGATTTATAAAGATGACTGCCTGAAGAGAACATGCAAATTTCCACAGTCATTGATGATATGGGGCTGCATGTCAGGTAAAGGCACTGAGGAGATGGCTGTCATTACATCTTCAATAAATGACCAAGTTGACATTGATATTTTGGACAGTTTTCCACTCAATTGAAAGGATGTTTGGGGATGATGAAATAATTTTTCAAGATGATAATGCATCCTGCCATAGAGCAAAAACTGAAAACATTCCTTGAAAGAAGACACATAAGGTCAATGTTATGGCCTGCACATAGTCCAGATCTCAATCCAATTGAAAATCTTTGGTGGAAGTTGAAGAAAATGGTCCATGACAAGGCTCCAACCTGCAAATCTGATCTGGCAACAGCAATCAGAGAAAGTTGGAGCCAAATTGATGAAGAGTACTGTTTGTCACTTATTAAGTCCATGCCTCAGAGACTACAAGCTGTTATAAAAGCCAGAGGTGGTACAACAAAACACTAGTGATGTATTGGAGTGTTCTTTTGTGTGTTTGTTTTTCATGGTTCCATAATTTTTTCCCTCTACTTGGTCTGAAAAAAAAAAAAT
>JARQOC010000002.1:533738989-533823989 GCA_033576535.1 Allobates femoralis | reverse complement strand
GTTGCCAGCCAGGTACAACTAGGCAGCTGAGGGCTGGAATCCCCAGCGTAGGGAGGCCCAAGCGTTCTGGGCCACCCCCGCTGAGAATTGCAGCTCGCAGCCGCCCCAGAAAATTGCGCATTTATAGAAGCGCAATATTCTGGAGCTGTACCCAGCTCTTCCAGCTGCCCTGTGGCGGTGGCATACTGGGTAATAAGGGGTTAATGCCACCTTTCTTTTAGCAGCTGGCACTAAGCCCGAGATTTATAATGTCGTGCCAATGTTAGACACGGCCATTATGAATCTCTATTTAGTAGTAAAGAAGACACAACACCGAGAAAAAATTTTTTATTACAACAAAAAACACAAACACGTATTTTGACTCCATCTTTATTACTCCCACATACCCATCCAGGATCCTGGTAGAGGTCCGTCCGTTAGTGAAGATTCCCTAAAAATTATATTTGAAGGCTCGTGCAGTGAAGGGGGAGAGTTCATGGTCTGTGTCACCTGAGGTCGGATAAAGCAATGTGTTTCTCTGACCTCATGTGAAACTTCCCACTTCACAGCGTGACCCACATAGAGTGAGTTTTCTGTTACCGATGTGAACAGGGTGACATCAGTGTAGATCACCTGAGGTCAGATAGAGTGACGAGGATTAACTCTGACCTCAGGTGAAGTTTACTGCGTCACCCAGGTCCCAGCGTTACACAAAACTCACAGACCCTCTCACCCTCAGTCTCTCTCTCTACAAAATATATATACACATGCACACACACACACACACACACACAAGTATGTATACACACACATGCACACACACACACACACACGTATGTATACACACACATGCACGCACACACACACGTATGTATACACACACATGCACGCACACACACACATGCACACACACACACACGTAAGTATACACACACATGCACACACACAAGTATGTATACACACACGTATGTATACACACACATGCACGCACACACATGCACACACACACACAAGTATGTATACACACACACGTATACACACACATGCACACACACGTAAGTATACACACACATGCACACACACACACACACGTATGTATACACACATGCACGCACACACACGTATGTATACACACACATGCACGCACACACACACACATATGTATACACACACATGCACACACACACAAGTATGTATACACACATGCACGCACACACACACAAGTATGTATACACACATGCACGCACACACACACACACACACACACACACGCACACACACACACACGTATGTATACACACACATGCACGCACACACACACACACACACGTATGTATACACACACATGCACACACACACACACAAGTATGTATACACACATGCGCACACACACACAAGTATGTATACACACACATGCACACACACACGTAAGTATACACACACATGCACACACACACACGTAAGTATACACACACATGCACACACACACACGTAAGTATACACACACATGCACACACGTAAGTATACACATGCACACACACACGTATGTATACACACACATGCACACACACACGTAAGTATACACACACATGCACACACACACACGTAAGTACACACACACACGTATGTATACACATGCGCACACACACACACACACACACACATATATACATGCACACACACACACAAATATATATATACATGCACACACACATATATATAATCTAACTATATGTGCATCTATATATATATATATAGATGCACATATGAAATGTGCCTAATCAAAGTGAATGTATATATGTGTGTGTGTGTAAGCCATATGTACATGTGGATTACACACACATATATATGTGTTGGTTTGGGAGGGAGGGGGCCGCCGATACTCACCTTCCGAAGACGCCGGCGACGCTGCGATTCGTTGCCTAGCAACGCTGCGATTCCGGTCGGCTTCACCCGGCGCACTACGCATGCGCGGACCCGGAAATGACGCGGTCTCCGGCCGCGTCATGAAGAGCGGGGCGGGAAGATTCCAATGGGCTTCCCCGCTCTTCAAATCGATAATGCCGCCCATTAGGGCGTTAGGAAGGGAGCGAGGCGGGGGGAGCGCGGCTCTGGGGACCCCGCCCTACTGTCAGGAACGCCCCACTGCCACTGATCATGTAAGTTTATAAAGTGTTTATTTCACCTTATATAAAGCCATATTAGGTCAGGCAGGGATGGTTAGGGAGCTAGTTAGGGTCTGTAGGGGCAGGTAGTGATAGTTTAGGGGCCATAGATTAGGTGACAGGTTCCCTTTAATCTTTCCTCTGCTTGTTGTAGTGAATCAAAGACGACTTCAAGCTAAGATGATAAAGGTGTGGCTTGTATTGTTATTGCTTGAAGACTATCTTCTACAAAAAAAATGGTGCTTATTAGTTCCATTTAATGGTAATAATATTACCGCATGTGCTTTAAAGTTGCAGGACAAATCTTACCTACACATAGGTATCTAAAGTGCTTGATGCTGGGTTAATCTTCTGGGGTTGGAGTTCTCGCTTTTTGTCACAAGGTGTCGCTGTATTTCTAAAATACAAATAAAGTTGGATTTTGTGAGTTTTGGTTTGTGTATCTAGAACATTCCACCAGGGAGGGAAGGGGGTTACCTTTTAAGTTGTTCGGTGCTAGTTAAGATGTTCAGGATTAGAGTATTCGTTGTTGCTAGTGCTACTTGCCTGATGGCTGTATGGTAAATAAATATGTAAACCAATAAGTAAAAATCCTAACTCCTAGTACTGTGATTATGCTGCAAAATGAACGCTTATACCACTCACTCGCTTGTAGTGACAGTCTTCGGTCTCCCGCTGTTTCCTCCTGGACTTATGCGGTGTCTAGGCACCCCGGAATGGTTCGCATGTGCCCTGGCCACAGGCACAGCGTCCCTCTTCTAGGTGAGAGTAATCCTCTGCCTCTGCTCTCCCAGGAGGTGTGTCAAAGGCTGGAGCGGTCAGTGTCCTCAGTCGAGGTGAAAGTCATGTACCTCACTGGGCAGTGCTGAGCAGTGTCTGATTGTGAGTGGAGTGGGCGGGGTCAATGAGTTTCATAGGCTCCGCCTACTTCATCAGGATGCCCAGTGACTTACCTGACTTCCACCTCGACTGAGGCCCCCCCGACTGCTATCCCAGGAGGTGTGTCACAGGCTGGAGCTGAGGCAGAGGATTACTTAACCAGCACCGAACAACTTAAAAGGTAGCCCCCTTCCCTCCCTGGTGGAATGTTCTAGATACACAAACCAAAACTCACAAAATCCAACTTTATTTGTATTTTAGAAATAGAGCGACACCTAGTGGCAAAAGGCGAGAACGCCAACCCCAGAAGATTAACCCACCATCAAGCACTTTAGATACCTATGTGTAGGTAAGATTTGTCCTGCAACTTTAAAGCACATACGGTAATATTACCATTAAATGGAACTAATAAGACTATCTTCTATAAAAAATGGTGCTTAACGCAATAGCAATACAAGCCACACCTTATCATCCTAGCTTGAAGTCGTCTTTGATTCACTACAACAAGCAGAGGAAAAATTAACATTGATTTTAGAAATTTTATATTGAAATTTTAGTTTTGTTATTACAATTTGATACAAATAAATAGTTTTAAACGTTAAAATTGTGTACGTACTTGACAGACTGTTACATTGTAGATGTAGCACATATATTTCTGGTACGCGCTGGATCATTACACCTTCTTCATTACTAAAACTACACCAGGTGAGAGAAACTGTCCACAGGACAACTATTAAGCCATGATACCACTTGCGATTAAAAAACAGTGAGTGCAATCCAATAAAAAAAAAAAAAAAAAGGTCAGGATTGCACTCGTACCAATGTTATTCAATTAGGAAGTGTTCATTTGAGAGTTTTTCTTCAGCTGAAATGGGGTCACATATATTGCATGACTCTCGCCAATGCAAGACAACGGGTGCAAAAATAAATTGGATGACAAGCAGACCATACATATGCCATCAGATATTTATGCAGACATCCAAGAGAGGAAAAAAAAAAAAGGTTGATGTCAGCTGTGTAGAGCCAGCTGGCATCTAGCACAGGTGCTAGTAATGAATGTGTGTCCATCAGGCACCCCATTACTACTGCAGTAAGTGAAAAAAAAAAGTGAAAAATATACAAAAAAAAAACCCTCCCCAACTCAGTGATTCACCAATTTATTGGAAAAAAAAAAAAAACATTCAGGTCCAACGTAGTACATGGAGTGATGTTGTCAACAAATAGAAACCTGAAAGACAAGAGAGAAAAATCGAGAGACTGTCAGACCTAGAAACTTTGCTTTCTAATATATTGGTGAATGAGAGACAAAGTCCAGCAGTTCCCACGATTTTATTCTATTACTTAGATCAGAGGCTATGGAGCTTCAAAACGAGGCTTCATAGGCTTTGAGCAGCAGTTACGAGATAATGACCTTTGGGTTTTCATTGGCTGTGAGCCATGATTATCAACATTAACTAAAATAAAACACTTGAAGTAGACCACTCTGACTATATAATATATGCGTTTAATTTTTTGTATTGAATTACTTTTAAAAAAAATTTACTTTTTGAGGATATTCTAAATCATTGAGATGCACCAATATATATCTTTCAGGTTTCCATTTGTAGAGGACATCGGATTCTCTGGACTACGTCGAACCTGCATATTATTTTTTTCTTTTTTTTGCTTAATTGGTGAACCAGTGAAAGAGTTGGGGAGTATTTTTTTAAATTAAATTATTTTTTTCTTTTCACTTACTGGGTTAGCAATAGGGGTGTCTGATAGGGCCATGTCATACGCACAGATAATTGTGCAGATATTGTTCGCAGATCTCTGGTTGCAACGAAATCATGGACAGATTGTCCCATTTTGTGGCTGTGTACAAATGGAACAATGTGTCCATTATTTCACTGCAACCAGAGATCTGCGAACAATATCTGCACAGATATCTGTGTGTGTGACGTGGCCCATAGCCACATTTCTATTTTTTGGACACAGCTGATATTAACCTCCAAAATTCAAGAAAAGGATTAGCTCCACCAGCTAATATTCCCAGGACTCCCAGGGAAACCGGAAGGTGGCTTGGCAACCACCAGTAGCAATAGAATAAAGGTGGAGAATCCGGTGCCACAAAAATTCTTTTTATTTCATGATTAAAAATCACACATCCTCCAGAGGAGCTTCTGGACGCGTTTCGTGGGTCTAGCCCACTTAACCGTCAGTACAATGGCAATACCAACAGGAATATATACAATTTAAAAAGCAAAACCACCCCCCTCTCGCATGTGTGACAAATATACATCATTTATTTCTATCCAATCATATACCCGCAGATTAAAAAAAGAGTTAAAAAAAAAAAAAAAAAAAAAGGAGGAAAGAAAGAGAGAAAAGGAGAAAAAGCAAAGTCCTGATCAGGTATCAGGTCTTTGCTTCTTTTTTTTTTTTTTTTTTTTTTTTTTTTTTACACACTTGAGGGGACCTCATTTGCTTAAATTTGCAAACCTTCCTGGAGGCGGTCCACAAGGTATTCGATGTGCCAGGCCATGTCACCTCTCTAGCATATTCTCTCCTCAGACTTCACCGGTTTACCATCTTTTTCTGTATCTTGCCCTCGGAGGGCAGTTGAAATAATAAGGCACTGGTAGCAGCCTTCTGGGAGGGCCTCATCGGGACAATCTAGCAGGTCCTCATATTCCCACCTGTTTAGATGACCAGGTTTCTCTGGCTATCCAGCGTTCAGGTTTCAGGAACGCTCTAAAAAAGGCAATTTGAGAAGGAAGGTTGATGCTCATGGCTCCGAACTGTGAGGCCAATTGTTCCACAACTCCTCCTGAACCCTTGCAAGAAGACCGAGGGAAACTAGCAAAGCATCACCAGCAGGTCCACGCATGGAGGGAAGCGTTTCTATTGTGGTAGCCCTGAACATGTAATCTGCTCCTATTCCGAGAAGCTGGGAAACTCCTATACCTAGGTTCTGTTGAAGAGGCTACCCTGGGCAAGAGGAAATCTTCTCTGCCCCCGATATTGCCAGTGTCTGTATTTTGTGGCAACACCAGTTTTGTTGAGTCCACCTATCTAGACTCCAGTTCTACAGGAAACTTCATACAATAAGCCATGGTGGATCAGTACCAGATTCCAATCCAACATCTTCCAGTCCTTTGGTGGTTGTCTATTGTTGGGAGAGCCAAGTCTAAGGCAGTCCATTTTGCTACGGAGCAAGTGGAGTTTGGAATGGGAATGCTGCACCTTCTATGTGCTACTGGGCCTGTCCCATTACCTGCTCCTGGGACTGCCGTGGCTATAAATGCAGGAGCCAATCTTGAATTGGAGATCCTAATCTGCAAGTTACTTTGATGGGGCAGTCCTACCATGAGAAACATCTCATACGTGCCCATCCTGCCCGACTTATTCCAAATCTTCTGGGCCTACCACCCGCCTATTGGTCTTAAGTAGACGTCTTGGATGGGAAGGAAGCTCAGACGTTACCCCCACAAAGTCCGTTAAGCTGATCTACTTACGGGTTCATCTTCTCCTCGAGGCCAATTCAACCCTCTGTCCCTGGCAGAGGCACAAGCCATGTCTGATGGCGGGTTTACACGTCGCGATATCGTAGTACGATTTCAATCAAAAGTCACGTGGTTCAATCGTCGGAGGCTAAATCGTTCCTGCGTTGTATGGTGTGAACGTCCAATACGATGCAGGAACGATGTCAATGCGATATCGGGGATTGAATGAGCGTGCTATTCAATGCCCCGATATTGCATAGCGATTGAAGCCGGATCGTGCTGTGTAAACACCCAATTACGATGCGATTTGAAACGTCACCCATTCACTCCCATGTTAAGTATGCGATCCTGGGTTGGGAGGCGGAGACATCGCACGGACGTTGTATTCCGATATCGCAGCGTGTAAACATTCAATGCGATGCGGGAGAAACGTGCACTAATTGCGCGCTCCCGCGCCATTGAACTGCGATATCGGATCGCAATTGAAGCGTGTAAAGCCACCTTAAGTATATAAAAGGAAAATCTGGCAAGGGGATTTATCAAGAAGTCCTCTTCTTCAACTGGTCTTGGGATCCTCTTTGTGAAGAAAGGTGCTTCACAAAGTCTTGGAGAGCCATATCTTTAGGAATCTTCATTACACCTATGGTTGTATACCTGGCAACATCCTGGTGTTCTCTCCCGATCTGCACACTGTAGGAACTGAGGGAGGACAGTGTGTATGCCAAGTGCGAGAAATGTGTTTTTCAGCGGACGTCTCTTCCGTTCCTTGGGTACATTATACGAAGTTCAAGATCCTGAGAGATTGTCTGCAACCCTGATGTTTGAAAAATAAATAGAGAAGTAGGGGGGTGCTCCTGGGTGATATCTGGTGGTACAGTGGTGGGGAGAGAATAGCCCAAGTTAGAGTAACCTGAACAGGTTGAGCAACCACTGCAGTGAATGCTTCCATTGTGTAGTGAAAATCCTGCAATCTTGCCTTTTCCAGGACGCTGGAATCCTGCTGGTCACATGGTCTGGGTGACGTTATCGCAGATTCTGTTGCAGGTCCTCAAGTTTGCATTAAACACTTTAGCCCGTAGCAGCTACTGCCACCTTAGCCTCAGAGGGGTAGAGTAGCCAAGAAGGTAGAAAATTAATGTGGTCTAATAGGGCACCAGGTAACAGCAGGAAAATGTATTCAAATACACCTTTATTCATAAAACATCAATGAGTTTTGGCAGTTTACTGCCTTCATCAGGTGTGGAGATCACCTGATGAAGGTGGTAAACTGCTGAAACGCGTAGTGAGGTCTTCTAAATAAAGGTTGGTTTTAATACATCAAACTATCTTTCCTGATGTTACCTGGCACCCTTTAAGACCACATTAATTTCCTACCTTCTTTGCAATCCCGAAGTCGCCTCTTCCTGATAGTGTGAAAGTTATACAGCTGTTTCTTGGCTTTCGCCAATTACTACCAGTTTATACCTCACTTGGATGAGAGCCATGACTTGGGCGTTAATTTACAGGGCTATAGTCTGTTCAGAAATGACCATACAAATAAGCGAGGGGGAGGTGTCCGTTTATATGTAAAATCATCCTTAAAACCCATCCTGCGTGATAATAAATGTAAATCTAATGAAAATGTAGTAGTCCCTGTGGGTGGAGATAAGGGGGAGGGGGAAAAAAAAATAAATTACTGATAGGGGTTTGTTATAAGTCTCCAACAATAATGGAAGTGGAGGAGAATATCCTCAAAATGCTAATAAAATGAAGCAGCGACTCAGGGAGAAGTCATTATTATGGGGGTCTTATACTACCTTGAAATACACTGGGGAATAGAAACCTGCTGTTCCAGCAGAGGTAATAAGTTTTTGACAACTATGGAGACAACTACATTTCACAATTGGTTCAGGACCCAACAAGAAGGGGGGCACTGCTGGACCTAATATTAACCAACAGGGCGGACCGCATAACAAATATACAGGTTGGAGGTTACTTGGGTAATAGTGATCATAAAATAAGTTTTCAAGTATCCTTTACTAAGATGTGTAGTAGAGGGGCTACTAGGACAAACTTCAGGAAGGCAAATTTCCAACGGTTGAGAGATGATCTTCCTGCAATAAAGTGGGACGATGTCCGAGACAAAAAAGTACACAAAGCAAATGGGAGACGTTTATTAGCATCCTGAATAGGACCTGTGCACAATATATACCCTAAATAATAATAATAATAAACATGCTAGAAATAGGAGGAAACTACTATGGCTAAATAAGGCTGCAAGGGGCGCAATAAGTGACAAAAAGAAAGCATTTAGGGAATTAAAGCAAGTAGGTACCGTGTTTCCCCGAAAGTAAGGCCCCCCCGATTGTAAGGCCGCCTGGGGGTAAAGGGGGGGCCTGCCAATGTAAGGCCTCCCCCGATTATAAGGCCTTACAACCGGGGGGGCCAATGTAAGGCCGCTAGCGGAGGGGGGGGGGGGGGAACGGGAGCGGGTCGCACGTCACGTGCGCCCGCTCATTACATATGCACTGCATCCCCCTGTCAATCAGCGACAGGGGGAGCAGTGCATTATACGGTATATATGGGCCCCCTATTGCTGGCACACTCCCCCCTGTTATGAGGCCCCCACCGCTGCTGCTGCTGAAGACATCTTACCCTCCAGGGTCTTCTTGCAGCAGCCAGCGCGCGCGTCCGTCCGTCCTCTGTACTCGGCGGTCTCCCGGATCATGTGACCCGTCGCAGCGCATGACGTCATCGCGAGTGCGACGGGCCGGTCACATGATCCGGGAGACCGCCGAGTACAGAGGACGGACGGACGCGCGCGCTGGCTGCTGCAAGAAGACCCTGGAGGGTAAGATGTCTTCAGCAGCAGCAGCGGTGGGGGCCTCATAACAGGGGGGAGTGTGCCAGCAATAGGGGGCCCATATATACAGTATAATGCACTGCTCCCCCTGTCGCTGATTGACAGGGGGATGCAGTGCATATGTAATGAGCGGGTGCACGTGACGTGCGACCCGCTCCCGCAGTGTCCCAGCAGGAGGGGGCCTGTAGGCCACACTGGTGGGGCACCCAATGTAAGGCCCCCCCCGAAAGTAAGGCCGGGGGCCACTTTTGGCCCCCAAAAGAATGTAAGACAGGGCCTTACTTTCGGGGAAACACGGTAGTGATGAGGCATTAAATAACATCTGTGAAAACCAAATCAAGGCAGCAAAGATTGAGACAGACTCATTGCCAGAGAAAGTATAAAAAAAAAAAATTAAATAAATAAATAAAATAATAATATTCTTTAACTACATAAATAAATAGTAAGAAGCTAAAAAAATGATTGTGTTGGCCCCCTTAAAAATAGTCTGGGTGAAATGATGGATGAATATATATATATATATATATATATATATATATTATATATATATATATATATATATATATATATATATATATATATATATATATATATATATATATATATATATATATATATATATATATATATATATATATAGTATACACACACACACACACACACACAGTCTGTCAGATCGCCGGTGCGTCGCCAGAGGTGTCGCCACATGTAAACATGCGACGGCGACGCTGGCGGGGCGCCAAAAACGAGCGCGCTCCCGGCCTTCGCCACCGACATCTCCGGCGACTTCACCTCGTGTGACGGGCCCCTTAGGCCTGAGACTGCGACAAGGGGGCATCCTCTATGTCTGGAGGAAAGAAGTATTAATCATAATCACAGACACGGATTCTTTACTGTAAGAGCAGTGAGACTATGGAAATCTCTGCCACATAATGTTGTAATGAGAGAGTCACTACTAACATTTAAGAAGGGCCTGGATGCCTTTCTTGAAAACTATAATATTAAAAGTTATACATACTAGATTCTTCGATAGGGCGTTGATCCAGGGAACTAGTCTGATTGCCGTACCTGGAGTCAGGAAGGAATTTTTTCCCCCAGTGTGGAGCTTAGTGTTGCCACATGGGTTTTTTTTTGCCTTCCTCTGGATCAACATGTTAGGCTATGGGTTGAACTAGATGGACTTAAAGTCTTCCTTTAACCTTAAAAACTATATTACTATGTTTCCAGAACAGTCAAAATCACTGCTACGATCACAAAATGTGAAATCTGAAGACTGTACGCTCATTCATTTCTCTGTAACAGGCATTTTCAACAATACGGATGCTGCACAAACCCAAGATTAGTAAGCAGTTCTTCTTGAAGGTGGAATACTTCTTCCTCTGGGGTCGGGGTGGTCCTCACGTAGAAGTCTCCTACTGGAGACTTTTCCAAAGCCTTTTCCGCTCCTGAATGCAACTATTCAATTGGTGACAGATGTTGGCAAATAAGGTGGCTTTTTAGGTGTGTTACCTAGTGTTCATTCTGTCGTCATATACACTGACCACAAGAGCTTGGCCTACCTACTGTTGGCACAGAGACTGAACCCTCACCAAGCCTGTCGGTCACTGTTCTTTGCCCATTTCAACTTTGTTCTCCATTTCTGGCCATCTAACAAGAACGTCAAGGGAGACCCTTGGCAGATCGTTTTCATCTGCCGATCAACGCTTCATAGAGCCATCCAAAATGCTCATGGTGGTTCTGATAATCTTGTCTAGAACACCACCTGGGAAGACTTTCGACACAGAAGCAGACAGAAGATTATTGCTGTAGTGGGGTCACTCCTCTGGTCATGTTGGGCAGAAGACGAAGACTCTTGTTCATTGCACATCATTACCAGTGGGCCTACCCTGCGCAAAGGCGTGGTGGACAGTTTCTAGATGTGCTTTGATTTCCCACAATAAGACCCTAAGAAGCTTCCCTCTGTTTGACCATTACCCTTACATGTGCCGTCTGCTATCATTATAGACATGGTCATCATTCCACATCGTATCTGACTAGCATTCAATTCTCTTCCAGTTCTGGAGGGCTAGCTGCAAGTTGATGAATGTATCCTTAGGCTTCTCTTCTGGCTACTATCCACAATCAAACGGACAAGTGGAGCAGATTATCCAGGTCCTTACCCATTTCCTGAGACACTTTGTTAATTCTCACCATAGTGACTGGGTAAGGCATTTGCTTTGGGTAGAGTTCTCGTACAACAACCATGTGAGCGAAACGTCGCTAAGTTCTCCATTCTTCATAGTGCATGGTCATCAGCCCAACAGGATTATTTTTCCTGTGGTAATTACTTCAGGCTACCCTGCGACCGACGACCTAGCTTAGAGTTTCTCCAAGATCTGGGAGGACACCCGAGCCACACTAGAGAAATCGTTCAAGCAAATGAAGGGACACGCGTACGAGAGGCAGTTTTACTCTATGAGCTTTCTTCCTGGAGATAAGGTGTGTCTCTCTTCTAAATCCATGCACCTGAAAATTATGTCCTCACTACATCAGACCCTTTCAAGTCAGTCAAGTTGAAGCTCCCAGTCTTGCTTTGTATTCCCAATTCTTTCTACGTGTCCCTTGTCAAACCTGTGGTTCCTAGCCGCTTCTTCAAGGATCCAGGTACCTTGCCATTGCCAGTCATATCTGAGGTCGTCTGTGAGGCAACAGACATCTTAGCCGTGAAGAAGGTTAGAGGTAGAACCTTATTGATTGGAAGGTTTTTGGTCCTTAGAGATCATGGGAGCCCAGTAAGACTATTAATGTCCCTTTGCACCTGAGCCCTAACCGGCTTGGTTAACCTCTGGGTTCAGCTGCTACTGAACCAGCAGTTCCCCTAGACTGGTACCTGGTGGATACCTGCAGCAGCAAGCAGCAAGCACCACCATCAGAGGCTCTAGTTAAGAACCAGGTAGTCGCTTAGCTACACCGCTTCAGGGGAAGCCCGGTCCTGTGGCGCAGCTGGTCAACAGCCATCAGCGTAACAATTGGCTTCAGCTCTTCGGCTATCTCAGTCCACTAGATTGACTGAAACAGCGAGAGGCCCAGATGTGGCCCAAGTGCTGCACTTAGCCCTGCTCTGGCAGAGTATTCTAGGATGTAAAAGATTATGTTAAAAACATATTGCATACTGATGGCATGCATGTCATACGGACGCTACGTGAGGAAAAAAAAAATGCACACTCACATGACAAACACAACAACATATGTATGACACTTCCTACTTTTTGGGATGAGTATCGGAACAGTTGTTTAAATGTAAGTGGGGACTAGGCCTTTAAGGGAACTAACCACCAGGATTTAGTGCTATAAAAGTGAAATAAATGCCTGTGAGGCACTGAGATGCTGAATGTAATCACACCTTTACTGGAAAGATTCCAGGTTTGATCGCACGGAAATGTATTAAAATTTTTGTAAACTCTATTTGTTTTCTTTTTATTACTCCCCTGTAGGCTTGTCTTTCGGCAACTCCCCTCCACCCCTCTCATCCAGACTTTCATTTTTCTTTCACTATGAAAGGCTGGATAAGAGGGATGAAGGGTTGGACTTACAGCCGAAAGACAAGCCCACAGGGAAGTAATAGAAAAAAAACCTCAAATAGTGATGTTATGCTACACACGTCAATTACCTGCTGCACTGATTTATAGGAGTTCTATATTACTTTTCTCTGCAATCAAACCTGGAATCTTTCAAGTAAAGGTATGATTGTGTGGAGCCCACTGGGACGGGGTACTCTGTACCAGACTGGGATATCACGGGGAATCACAGTGGTCTTCGTCCGGATCATGTCCCGGGCCCACAAGTATTGGGTTTGGGGGTTATTTACAGGGGATATAGTCGTGAAGCCACCCGTGGTATGTGGTCAGGGTGACCACCGCTGCTGCAGAACCTCCGGGGATGATGTTTGGCAGCCGGTGTAACGGCTCTCCATGGGCAGAACCTGGTTCCCTGAGGCAGTGATGATGATAGTCTATGGATGATGCAGGGTAGGGGTAGTGGTGGAGAAGATAATAGTTTGTGAGGGAGAGTAGGGCTCGAGCGCAAGGATTACACAGACTCACGGTTTTGTAGTTTTCCAAGTCTTTACTGCAGATGGTATTCAGTAGATATTGTCCACGGAGTCTGTACCGGGGTCGGGCTGCTCCCATTCTGGCCGGGTCCTTGGCTTCCTACTCCTGCGCTGTGTGTGTGGCCCTGCTGCCGCTTTAGCTAGGCTGCCGGCCCGGTCTCTCCTCACTGGTACCAAACTTGCTAGGAAACTGTGTTTCTGACCCCGCCGTGTTGCTTCGCTGTGGTACAGTGAAGATATATAATCTTCAATTATCCGGCGTTTTCTGTGCTGCTTGTGTGAGGCACAATTGCGGATCTGGTATCCGGTCTTTGCGCTTCTCCGGGGTGAGTTTAGGGTAACTCCGTGTCCCGAGTGTGTTCCTCTGCTTCTCCTATTCCTCAGACCCTGGCTGGCCTGGAACTGGACAGTGGACCGTGGGGTGAGCCTAACACAGCCCTTTTACACCCAGGTCCTTTCCCTCAGTCCTCTCAGGAACTGAACTGCCACTTCCTCTCCACCCAGAATATATAGGGAAGCTTTAGCTTACCCTTCTGGCCTGGAGGCGCTAGTGTAGTGTTGTGGGTTGTGTGGGGAATTAACCCTTGGTGTTGTTACTGTGGCACATTAACCCCTGGGGTGCAACAATTGCATTCAGTAAGGTTTCACTTTATAGCACTAAATGCTCGTGGTTGGTTCCCTTTAACTGTATACTTCACAAACCTGGCCTCTCTGGAAGAGTGGCAAGGATTAAGTAATTTTTAAAGTATGCGATAAGAAGTCCCTTTTGAACTTTGCAAAGCACCATTTAGGTGACAGTGCTAGGATTGGAAGAAGGTGCTCTGCTCAGATGCAGGAATGTGGGGAGTCAATTTTGGTGGAGTCAGATTAAGGGAAATTGAGAAGTTCAAGTTGGATGTTTGGCTTACCGACTCCACAGCCCTACTCAAATGATACCAAACTAAACCTTTTGAGCTAAATACCAAAAGCTATGTATATGTGCCAAATTTTTGCGATGGTGAAAGGTCAGCACTGCTGGCGACACATCACCGATCTCTTCTTCTGCAAAGCCATGCTATTGTAGTGGATGAAACAGACATTGTCTACATGGGAACATGTTGTTCTGAAGCCTATATATATGGCTCAGCATTGATCGTGCCTTTCAAAATGTGTAACCTGCTCATAAGCATTAACGCAACACCATAACATTTCTGATGCAAACTTTTCAACAGTCTGCTGAGAAGTTGTTATAATCCATCTCCTTTAGACTGCAAGATGTTCAGCGTTCCGATAAAGAAGTTCACATTTTTATTCATCTGACGACAGAACAGTTTTTCATTTTGCATCAGTCCATTTTTATAAGATTTGGTCCAGAGAATTTCAGGATTTTGTTTATATATGGCTTTCTTTGCATGATACAGCTTTAACCCACTCATGACCTATGATGTTCCTAAACATCATGTTTGGCAAGGAGTTCCCAACTCCTGACATTAGTTACATCATGGCAATAATCATGGCACAGTAGCTGTGCTCGCACTCTCTCTACCGAGACTTTTAATTACCTACGTGAAAGAGGAGACCAAGCTATAACAGGTACAATCCATTGCACAATGCTCCATTGTGATGTGGAGAAATTATTGATAAACGTTTAACCTAACAAAAAATATAATATTACAAAAATTGTGCTGATGTAAAGTAGACATGTGGTAAATGTTATTTATTATGAATCAGAAATACACTGTATACATTGTTAATGTGGTAAATGACTATTCTAGCTTCAAACGTTTGGTTTTTAATGCAATATCTACAAAGGTGTATAGAGGTCCAGTTCCAATAACCACCACTCCAGTGTTTTAATGGTACATTGTGTTTGCTAACTGTGTAAGAAGGCTAATGGATGTTTAGAAAACCCAAGAAAAACCCTTGCACAAGTATGTTAGCACAGCTGAAAATGGTTTGGCTGATTAGAGAAGCTATAAAATTGACCTTCCTTTTAGAAGGAGGTTGAGAATCTGGCGCATTACCATTTGTTTGTTCTATGAAACTCTCAAAATGGCCAGAAAGAGAGAACTTTCATGTGAAACTCGACAGTCTATTCTTGATCTTAGAAATGAAGGCTATTCCATGTGAGATATTGCCAAGAAACTGAAGATTTCCTACAACGGTGTGTACTACTCCCTTCAAGTGAAAGCACAAACAGGTTCTGACCAAAGTAGAAAGAAAAGAGGGAGGCCCCACTGCACAACTGAGCAACAAGACAAGTACATTGAGTCTCTAGTTTGAGAAATCAACGCCTCACAGCTCTTCATCTGGCAGCTTCATTAAATAGCACCCGCCAAAGGTCTGAAATGCTGTAATTGCTGCAAAGGGAGAATTCTTTGACGAAAGCAAAGTTTGAAGGTGAAAATTATTTTTTCAAATAAAAATCATTATTTCTAACCTTGGCAATGTCTGGACTATATTTTCTATTCATTTTTGCAACTCCTTTGATAAATAAAAGTATGAGTTTTCATGGAAAACACTAAATTGTCTGGGTGACCCCAAACGTTTGAATGGTAGTATAACAACTCTGGTTACAGGGCATAAAAATACAATGTTTGAAATTTGCTACATTTTTGCCAGATTAATAATATTTGCACAAATACAGGCAAAAAAAAAATGTTCTAAAATTACCACTAACATGAAGTACAATAGGCCACAAAAAAAACAAACACACATTCTCGGAATCACTAGGATCCGTTAAAATGCTTCAGAGTTATTACTTAATAAAGTGAAACTGGTCAAAATTGAAAAAAAAAAAAAAAAAAAAAAAAAATGGCCTGGTCAGGAATGTGAACACTGGCATGGATGGTGAAGGGGTTAAATGGGGTTTTCTCAAGAACAAAGTCAATTTTAAAGTTGAGTTTAGTCAATAAATCTTGTAACAATAATATACTTTCACACCTGCATACCATTTAAAAGAAAAATATTCCTGTGCCAAGATAATGTTTTATATGTGTCCATGCTATGTACTGTGTAATGGATGTGTGACTGTACAGAGATATGGTCTGATCATACCATATTTCCTGTGCTGAGATAATCTTCTATATATGTCCCTGCTATGTACCGTGTAACGACTGTGTCTGACCGCACAGGAACATGGTCTGATCATACCACATCTACTCATGCAAAAGAGTACACAGCTAGCACAGCATCACAGAATCACCGATTTTGTTTTATGGGGTAAAACATTTCCTTTCGGTGATCCCGATGCTGTAATGTTTGTATACTCTTTCATCCTCCCTGACCCAGAAGATGTGGTATGATCACACCATGCTCCTTTACGGTCAGATATGGCCATTACACAGTACAACCCATGAGCACATTTTTAAGACCACCTCAGCACAGGAACATTATTTTTTTTTTTTTTTTTAAACATGCAATTGTAGAACTTATTATTATTCCAAGACGAATTGATTAAAATGAGCTTTATTCATGTGACCAACCCTTTAAAGAGAAACTGTCAGGTGGTTTATGCCCTCCCAGCTATCACTGTCTGCCCCTGCAACTTCATAATCCTGTCCCAAGCATCCCTCTCTGAGCTCATAGTGTAATGTGAAAAAAAAAAAAAAAAAATGTATACACTTACATTTTCTTATGGAAATGAGGCAGCCAGTCTACATCTTGGAGGATGGAGACTGACAGGTTAATAGTTAACATTTCAGCCAAATGTCAGAACATGCTGGGAGACCTGATGTGATGTCACAACCATGTGACTACAAAAGGCGGAGATAAGTCATCATAGCACATAATGAGTTTGCTCACTTAGCTCCACCAACTATGGTCACATAATCGGGACATCACACAGGTCCTTTAGACAGACAAGTTAATAGTGAGTTAGCTATTAACCTACCAGACAGTCTACCTCCTCCAAGCTGTAGACATGATTTCACATAAGTGTAATATTATAGGTGAAAAAAAAGCATTTATGAGCTCAGACAGGGATGGTTAGAATAGTACTATGAAGCTGCAGGTTCAGATAATTATAGCTGGAGGACATAAAAGACCTGACAGGTTCCCTTTAGGCCGTGTCACACGTGTCAATGTCGCTAGCGACATCGCTGAAAAGTGACACATCAGCGATGTCGCTAGCGATCTCGCAAGTGTGTCGTGCTGTGTGACAGTGCGACGCAACTGCGATTTATCGCTAGTCGCAGGTTGACAGGTTTATTAAGTTCATAAACCTGTCAATCTGCAACCAGCGATTAGGCTGGATCGCACCGTCTGACACCGCAATAGCGATGTCGGCGGCGATCCAGCCTATACCACAGCGTCGCCGAGGATCGCTCGCTGGGCTGAGCCCAGCCCAGCGAGCGATGGCTCCGCCCGCATCGCCGCCGCGTCACCGCCAACATCCTGCCGTGTGACAGCTGGCCTGCGATGTCGGAAGCGAGCGCACACCCGCACATTGCTTCCGACATCGCAGGCCAGATTGATGCGTGTGACAGGACCATTTAACTTGCATTAGTAGACTGCACAGCCAACTGTGTGCTCACACAATGGTTTCTAGAAGTTACCTGCGCCCATGCAGTGATTTACATGTCCAAGATGCATATTTTTAAAAGGGGTACTCCAAAGAAGATAAAAATAAAAAATAAAAATTGTACTGTTCCTGCACTCATATGCCATAAAGCTTAGATGCCCAGTACAGTTCTATTATTTCTAGAACACTTGTAATGTTATAGACAATAGCTGTTCCTCACCCCTTATGTCTGGGACGCTATGTCACATATTAGTGTAAAGCTCTATGCTGTTGCAAAGAACAGGGGGAATGTCCTCCTGCTCCAGGCAGTTCCTAGCTGCAAGCCCCATGATATCCATTCATACAGGTAAAAGGCGGCATGGTAGGTGCGTGGCCGCCTGCTCAAAGCTGTTTTTAGCTGTCAGCCCCTTGGTAGAAGTCTCTATTCAGTCCAAACACAGGGAGTATGCTTCCTTCTAGAAGCAGTCAGGTCAACAAGAAGATGCAAATACAGGCTGTGATCCTCTGTTGTATAAGCCATAACAGTGCATAAGGTATACTCTCTATGTGTCAAGCAGGGTGCAGAGGCAGAACACTGGATTGGCTTTAGTCAATACTACCATTATCAATTCCCTCTTCCCCCATATCAACTTGGTAGCATCTTAACTAGAGATATTCAAACACACAGATGTTCTGGTTCAGTGGATCCAGGACTTAACTGGAACTTATGTCTGAACCCCATATGAGTCTATAGGGACACAAGCTTTAGTGCTATAAAATGTTGTCAGTAAGGGTTAAGGGGTGTAAAAGAAAGCAAAATGGATATTAATGCAGGAGAATTATACTTATGCGCTTCCGAGTTTGCGCATTATGCCTAACGTTTATATGTATTTTAATATGCAGTCAACATAACGCACACGGCTGAAGGCTGCAACTCGAAGAATGTACTTTATCTGCACTGTGGATCAATATATGGAACACTCCTCACAATTTTTTCAGTGATGTATTTATCTTTACATACTTAGGAGTATGGCAATCAGACACCGGCAAAAGGTGGGAGTGCAGTCTGACTGACACAACCAAATACAGAGGCTGTCAGAGGTCAAAGAGATTGGTCATAGGATGCAGTAAATAACCATGATGCTTAATGAGCACACCCAGCATCAAAGTCAGGGACTGACACGCAACTGTACATCCAGGGAGAAGGAGTAAAAAAAAATGTTATAAAGCTTACTGTGAAAATTGCAACATTGTGATCCATTAGAAACAAAAAAAAACAAAAATCTTCGAAGAGAAAAAAGATTTTTTTTAAAAATAGAACGATAGATCCTTTTTCTATGAGAAGCTACTTTGCTCTTAAAGGGCAGCTATGATAGAAGTTGCGTTAATCATCCTATGGGCCACGTCACACACAGAGATATCTGTGCAGATATTGTTCACAGATCTCTGGTTGAAGTGAAATCATGGACATATTGTTCCATTTTTTTGCTTTGTACAAATGTAACAATGTGTCCATGATTTCACTTCAACCAGAGATCTGCGATCAATATCTGCACAGATATCTGTGTGTGTGACGTGGCCCTATAGGTAATGATTTACATATCTAGACAAAAGATTTTAAAGATAGCCAATAACTGTAAATTAAATATTGTAGTAAAGACACTTACCCTGCAAGCAATTTCTCCTCTGTTCGCTATTAAAACTTTTTCAAATGTCTACAAAAAAAAAAAAAAAAAAAAAAAGTTATTTTTACTTTAAAATAACAAAAGTCAATTATACATGATAGAAATATGGGACGAGAGTGCTTCCAGGATCGGCGCTGCTTATCCGATAAAGAAAGTCCTTTCCTATCATACCTATATACCGATTGTGGGTGACACAACCTTCCCGGGTGAGCAGCAACAAATAGCCTGCAAAGCTTCTCTGGTTAAAAGATAAGACCCTATTTGTGCTTTCTTTCCTGTCTAGCTCTTAAGTATACATGATGAAGCATACAATATACAGTGGAACCTTGATTTACCAGCATAATCCGTTCCGGGAGTGTGCTTGTGAATCAAATAGCTTGTATATCATATCAAATTTTCCCATAAGAAATAACTGAAACACAGACAATTCGTTCCACAACCCACAAATGTTTACTGTATTCATATATACATACTTATAGAACTGTAAAATTATTACATCCCCTTGCAAACCCCATCACCTCCCAATATCTCCATTATCCCCCTGCAGCCCCCATCATCCGCGTAAAAACACACACTCAAACTCACAGATCCGCCGCTGCATTCTGTACCACTGGACGCAGCACGGAGCTCTCTTAGCTGCCATACATATGTGGCGCCCCGGGGGGTCCAGTAAACCTACTACAAGCTTGGAGAGGACACACGGCATCCACCAAGTAAAACACACATATAACATCTTCCACCCTGGGCCTGTAAGGGGAGCTCTAAAGGCTGATGTCAGGTTAGCTGCTGACGTCAGTTAAGGTCCCCTATAAATACAGGTGTAGGGGGCAGAGCTAGTCAGTTTCAGTCAGTAGAGCTCAGGTGACAGTTGAGTTCTGAATAGGACTGAGAGGCACCCTAGGGACGGCACAGTGTTAGGTCTGTCCTAGGGAACTGACGGTGTGATAAGCCTGTAGCGTGGGACTGAAGAGGACAGGAAGATGATCAGAGGAGTGTTAGCAGTGCCAACTCGCCCAGGATCAAGCAAAGTACGGTCACTGGAGACTCAGGTCGTCAGGGATTCCATACCCAGCAACCAAATCCAGAGAGCAGATGATTTTATACATCCCGTTCACCCTCTTCTCCCTTTTTCTTTCAAACGTGACGACGGGAATTATGGCCAAACAGTACAATTTTAGTTTCATCAAATCACAGGTCTCTAAAATTTTAGAGCTTTGTTCCGGTGTGCATTTGCAAAAATTAACCTGACTCTTTAGCGTTTCTGTTGGAGTAACGGCTTCTGCCTTGCAGAGTGGTCTTTCAGACTTTGTTGACAGTACGCATTTTACTGTGGAGAATGACACAATCTTACCAGCTTCTGCGATCATCTTCGCAAGGTCTTCAGCATTTGTTCTTGGGTTGGGATTTCGAACAATGTTCATCTCTGGGGCACAGAGCCTGCCTCCTTCCTGAGCGGTATGATGGCTGGACATTCCTATCTTGTTTGTACTTGCATAGAATTGTTTGTATAGATGAATGAGGCACCTTCAGGGATCTGGCAATTGCACCCAAGAATGAACCAGACTTAAGCTCCGGTCACAAACAACAACACACTAGCGATCCCGACAACGATAACGATCCTGTAGGGATCATTGGTGTGTCGTTACCTGGTCACTGGGGAGCTATCAAACAGGCAGATCTCCCCAGCGACCAAGGAGCCACCTCCACATCGCTGGTAACTATGATAAACAGCGGGTATCTAGGCAGCACGTGCTGCCTAGATACCTGCTGTTTATTATGGTTATCAGACTGTGAGATCGCTGATCTCTCGCTGTCACACGCAGCGATGCGTGCTGACCAGCGGGAGACCAACAATCAAAAAATTGACCCAGAGCACTTTGTAACATTCAGCGATTTCACAGCAGGGGCCTGATCGCTGCTAAGTGTCACACTTAGCTATATCGTTAGTGAGATCGCTGTTACATCACAAAACCTGTGACGTTACACAGTAAAAGTAAAAAAATCCTCAGTGAGGATACTCACCTGTCCGCCGGCTCGCTCCACCGCCGTCTTCTAGGTCCTACAGGCCTTTAGGACCCGTCGTTGCCTGGGAAACCGATCAGCTGCTCGGTCACATGACCACTAACTGCCGGAGGGGCAGGATGGAGCAGGGGGGCAGGATGGTGACGGGGGACAGTATGGATGTGGGTGGGAGGCAGTATCCCCCTCGCCTCCCGCTGTTCTCACCCGTCTGTACACAGGGCGGGCTGATGTGACATCACACAGCCCGCCCTGTGTACAGACGGGTGAGAACAGTGGGAGGCGAGGTGGGGGCGCCGGGCTCCCTGTATATCCCGGCAAACAGCGGCGCTAACGCGCCACTGTCCCCGGGCTTCTGCGGCAGCGGAGCTGACGCACCACTTTCGCCGGCTGCAAATTGGCGCGAATTTCGAACTTTGAATTCTCGCGCCAATTTGCATAGTCTCCGGCGGGCGCACCCAGAACATTTTCATTTTTTGGGATCTGGGGGTTTGTGAGGGATTATTTTTTGTGCCTGAGCTGCAATTTTTTTATCGATACCATTTTGGGGTAGATACAATGTTTTGATTGCCTCGGTTTTCCTCAAAGAAAGGCAGGTTCACTTTCGTGTATTTTCACTGGGTTTGCAGCCAATGCGAACATACACCTACACGTTGCAGGCATAAAGTTCATAGAGTTTCAGTCCATTTTTTATCTGTGTTTATTTTTTATTTATTTATTTTTACAGTCAATGCAAACCAAGGTGTCTCCTGCTTTTTCTTGACCTGGACATTATGTACTGTGAGGTAGCGTACACCTGGGGGTTTGCTTGGCAGCATAAGTGACACCAACAAAACACGTTGAACATAACAAACAGCGCTTTATTTTTTTTTTCATAAATCTGCTTATTATTCACATAACTGTATTATTTATGATTTACGTTGCAAGATAACAGGTCATACACTGTTCACATGTCATATGACTATTAAACACAGTTCACATCTGTTATGTACCACGGAGCATAAATGACAGCTCCATCGAGGATCAGGAGCACTAACCGTAGCTCCTTTGGCGGTTACGGCTGCCTAGCAGTAGAGACACTTTACACGATATACATAGTATACATATTCAGGAGAACATTAAGGCGTCCCTTACTGACCCTTACAAACCCAGTTAGAAAAATACACAGCAAATTTTTACACATAGACCTCATTTTTGATGTAGTATAGATATACCCGTCATAGTGTAAATGTTGGACTTATATGTATATATAGGACTAATCGTTAATTGCAAGAGAACACAAAGAGGAAAGAAAACGATCTGCAAGGCCCAAATCTATCAAAAGTGAAAAAACTATTTTCGATGTGCATGACAGTTAATATGTTATATATATATAAAATTTATTTTAACTGTCATGCACATCGAAAAGAAAGTTCTCTCACTTTTGATAATTTGGGCCTTGTAGATCGTTTTCTTTCCCCTTTGTGTTCCCTTACAAACCCAGTCTGATTCTAAACGGCGGCTATGCCCACCTGGCATTCATAATATAGTCCGTGTCCCCACTCTATGGAACACCAGAGACCATACCAGTCTCACACACCGGCCTTTTCACATGACGCCGGTCAGAACCAGGCCTAGAACCGGGTCCAGCCACCTGAGCTCCAGGGCAAGCCAGGCATCCCTGAGGACTCCTCAGCACGTGTCTTCCAGGTCGCCAGCCACTTCCAAGTCTATCGTCACAGGTCTAGACCTCCAGGACAGTGGCTGCACCAGACACGCCATCGCGAGCTCCTCCAGTCTCAGCCAGTCTTCCCAACTGTAGGTGCTGCCAACCCTCAGCCCTCTGACCTCATGGTTCCACTCATCTCTCGTAATCTGCCTGCATCTATCTGCTCCCAGCATACAGTCAGTCAATGGGACCCTCTCACAGTTGGTCCCAATGGCTGTTACGGCCGCCTGGCCTTCGTGGGCTCCAACTCATCACAGGACCTACACACACATACATTCACAGTCCCTCATGGATTTCTATGGACATCAGCAGTGTCGGGCCCAGACCACACACACACACACACACACACACACACACACACACACACACACACACACACACACACACACACACAAGCACAGTCCGGCATGGACAACAGCCCTCTAGGCCCAGACCGGGTTGTGAGCCACCTGAGCTCCAGGGCAGTCAAAGCATCCCCAAGGTCTCCTCACCCTGCCCATGATGCCCAGTTACCTCCAAGCCTTACCAACACAGGGAGAGATCCCGGACGGCAGCCTCACCAACTGCAAATTCAGCGAGGACCCCCATACACTCAGGTGCTCCATTAACCTCTCGGTCTGGCCACAGGCTTCATACGGCTCAGAGGGACCGGCGTCTCCGGCATGGAGAGCCAGGCATCCTGCCCCATCCCCCCAAAGGGGACAGGACCCCTCCGAGACACCTCCTCTTCCTCAGAGGATCAGGTCTGGTCTCTCTCTCAAACACAGGCCTAGGCAACCATTATCTTGCCTGCCACACCCACATCTGACACACCCACTCCTGGGACTTGTAACAATTAGAACACACTGCTCTTTTAGGAGGCCACTCATTGGTCTCATCAACCCCTTTAGCTGTTACCACAGAGCTAACTACCACTTAACCCTGTGTGTACAGCTCAGGGCCCATGTGAGTCATGTCGGCCAGCCGGTGAGCGGAGAAGGCTGGTAACCAAGGTATACAAATCGGGTATCTAGGCAGCGCGCACTGCCTAGTTACCCGCAGTTTACCCTGGATAGCAGCTCCCAGTGCTTGCTGAGAAGTGCTGGGAGCTGGCTGATCGCGTGTCCCAGTGTCACACGCAGCGATGCTGCGTGTACACAGGGCGACCAACGTCACGTGCAGCAGCGATATTGACAGCAATATTGACGCGTGTGATGGCCCCTTAAGAGGTCAGCCTTACTGTTGAGCAGATCCAAATCTTAAAAGAAGATTTATCAGTCCACTTAGTGTTATAAGGTGGGTTCAGTTGAGGTTGCTGACAAAGTCTTTCTTACTAGGCTCGACTGAAAAGGTTTCTGGTGCATTTGTAACCGGCAGTTCTTCAGTATATGATACTGGGCTTATTGCAGATGGAATGTTTGGATACTATACACTCCAGTTCTTACTTAAACCTGCTTTCCTAATGGGGGCACCATGAAGAAAGAACAATTAGTAAATGTGACTATGTGGCTCTCTCCAAATCATTAGTACTGCAAAGGACATACAGTTGTGGCCAAAAGTATTGACACCCCTGCAATTCTGTCAGATAATACTCAGTTTCTTCCTGAAAATGATTGCAATCACAAATTCTTTGGTATTATCTTCATTTAATTTGTCTTCAATGAAAAAACAAAAGAGAATGAAGCAAAAAGCAAAACATTGATCATTTCACACAAAACTCCAAAAATGGGCCAGACAAAAGTATTGGCACCCTCAGCCTAATACTTGGTTGCACAACGTTCAGCCAAAATAACTGCGATCAACCGCTTCCGTTAACCATCAATGAGTTTCTCACAATGCTCTGCTGGAATTTTAGACCATTCTTCTTTGGCAAACTGCTCCAGGTCCTTGATATTTGAAGGGTTCCTTCTCCAAAGTGCCATTTTTAGATCTCTCCACAGGTGTTCTATGGGATTCAGGTCTGGACTCATTGCTGGCCACCTTAGAAGTCTCCAGTGCTTTCTCTCAAACCATTTTCTAGTGCTTTTTGAAGTGTGTTTTGGGTTATTGTCCTGCTGGAAGACCCATGACCTCTGAGGGAGACCCAGCTCTCTCACACTGGGCCCTACATTATGCTGCAAAATTTATTGGTAGTCTTCAGACTTCATAATGCCATGCACACGGTCAAGTAGTCCAGTGCCAGGGGCAGCAAAGCAACCCCAAAACATCAGGGAACCTCCGCCATGTTTGACTGTAGGGACCGTGTTCTTTTTCTTTGAATGCCTCTTTTTTTCTCCTGTAAACTCTGTTGATGCCTTTGCCCAAAAAGCTCTACTTCTGTTTCATCTGACCAGAGAACATTCTTCCAAAAAGTTTTAGGCTTTCACAGGTAAGTTTTGGCAAACTCCAGCCTGGCTTTTTTATGTCTCAGGGTAAAAAGTGGGGTCTTCCCGAGTATCCTACCATACAGTCACTTTTCATTCAGACACCGACGGATAGTACGGGTTAACACTGTTGCACCCTCGGACTGCAGGGCAGCTTAAACTTGTTTGGATGATAGTCGAGGTTCTTAATCCACCATCCGCACAATCTTGTGTTGAAATCCCTCGTCAATTTTTCTTTTCCGTCCACATCTAGGGAGGTTAGCCACAGTGCCATGGACTTTAAACTTCTTGATGACACTGCGCACAGTAGACATTCAGGTCTTTGGAAATGGACTTGTAGCCTTGAGATTGCTCATGCTTCCTTACAATTTGGTTTCTCAAGTCCTCAGACAGTTCTTTGGTCTTCTTTTTTTCTCCATGCTCAATGTGGTACACACAAGGACACAGGACAGAGGTTGAGTCAACTTTAATTCATGTCAACTGGCTGCACGTGTGATTTAGTTATTGCCAACACCTGTTAGGTGCCACAGGTAAGTTAGAGGTGCTGTTAATTACACAAATTAGAGAAGCATCACATGATTTTTCTAATAGTGCCAATACTTTTGTCCACTCCCTTTTTTATGTTTGGTGTGGAATTATATCCAATTTGGCTTTAGGACAAATCTTTTTGTGTTTTTTCATTGAAGACAAATTAAATGAAGATAATAATACCGAAGAATTTGTGATTGCAATCATTTTCAGGAAGAGACTGAGTATTATCTGACAGAATTGCAGGGGTGTCAATACTTTTGGCCATAACTGTAGATTGCCTATTCCCATGTAAGAGGTGATGCCCATCTAATGCAACATAGAGTGGACCCAACTCTTGTCCTAGTCTCCTATTCTGCAGCCAAAATACAGGTTGAAGGCTTCCCTTATCATGGTAGTTAAGTTTTGCTTTAGTGACCCAAAGATGACTTCTCCGCATACGTAGCAAAAGCTATCCATATAGTCAAAGGGGTTGTCCGGGCTTATGTTTTATTTCATATTTGTATCTAGGCTGCAAAATGTTGACAATCTGCAATATACATGTTGTCAACATTTTGCAGGGTTTCCTAGATATATCACATTTACAGCTGGCAGGGAATGTCTAGAGGGCGTGATTGTGCATGGAAATAGGGAGCTGGTCGTCTACACCTATTTTAGCACAATCACGCCCTCTCCCCTATTCCTAGTATGGCCAGCCACTCCCAGGACATACATGCCCGCCCCCTCCCCTCTGTACACTATGGAATGCCACCACCCCCAGGGCTCCTACTGGCCGCCCCAGCCCCTAACATCACCACCCACCCTCTGCAAAACAGCGGTCCCCAGTGCACTAATACAAGGTGCCGAAACCGCTGCTGTGAAAGCGATTCCGACACACTGTGTCAGTACAGCAGGGACCCGCTGCATGTGTGTGCCACTCACCCTGTGCACATTGCAGGTGGGGTCCGCAGCCCTGGTTCCGGTAATGTGCAGCCGGGGTCCACACTCTGCAGCTGTATCTGTGCTGTGTGGAGCAGTGCCCGTCGCCTGATCTCTCCAGACCTCCAGTACCATAGAGCTGGTGGAGCGGTATAGAGAGGACCGCTCCACAGGCTCTGCTCTGTTAAACTAGAGGTCTGGAGAGATCAGGCGACGGGCACCGCTCCACACAGCACAGATACGGCTGCACAGAACAGGGACCAGAGCTGCGGACCCCGCCTGCAATGTACACAGGGTGAGCGGCACACACATGCAGCGGGTCCCTGCTGCACTGACACAGTGTTCCGGAATCGCTTTCACAGCAGCGGTTTCGGCACCTTGTATCAGTGCACTGGGGGGCACTGTTTTGCAGAGGGTGGGTGGTGATGTTAGGGGCTGGGGCAGCCAGTAGGAGCCCTGGGGGTGGTGGCATTCCATAGTGTACAGTGGGGAGGGGGCGGGCCTGTATGTTCTGGGGGTGGCTGGCCATACTAGGAATAGGGGAGGGGGCGTGATTGTGCTAGAGTAGGTGTAGACGACCAGCTCCCCATTTCCATGCACAATCACGCCCTCTAGACATTCCCTGCCAGCTGTAAATGTGCTATATCTAGGAAACCCTGCAAAATGTTGACAACATGTATATTGCAGATTGTCAACATTTTGCAGCCTAGATATAAATATGAAATAAAACATAAGCCCGGACAACCCCTTTAATACAAGAACAAGGCATATCTGAAAAACATAGAATTTTGTCAATATGCTAAGGATTTTAGGTAAAAAATCCTGAAAGTGTATATCTTCTCTTTTAAGATTGTCACCCTCAGACAATAGAATATTGAAGGCTCAATAGACTAAAGAGATGATGTAACAGGCTTGCTACTAACAATGTAATGTGATTACAATTTTTATCTACGCCTGCATAAAAAAGAGAATTTTGTTTACGTACCGTAAATTCTTTTTTCTTGAATCATCAATGGGAGACCCAGACAATGGGGTTTAGGGCGCTGCCCTCCGGAGGTCACACTAGGTACTACAAGTTTGTAGCACCGCCTCCTCCGCTTATAAACCCCCACCGTAGGAGACATCCTCAGTTTAGTCCATAAGCTGCGAGGAGAAATAAACCACACCCGAAACATCGGGAAGAATGCCGTGCACAGACGGTTCAACAACCCGGCAAACACTGTCTCAACAGAGAACAGATCAAATGCAAACATGCAACGGAACAACTGGGTGGGTGCTGGGTCTCCCATTGATGATTCAAGAAAAAAGAATTTACGGTACGTAAACAAAATTCTCTTTTTTCTGATCATCATAATGGGAGACCCAGACAATGGGGATGTCCTAAAGCAATACCCCAGGGCGGGAAGAGTTCCTCAACAAGACGGATAACACATGGTTCCCTTTTAAAGGTGGGCAACCGCCGCCTGGAGAACCCGCCTGCCCAAACTCGCATCCGCAGAGGCATGGGCATGCACCATATAGTGCTTAGAGAAAGTGTGCAGGCTGGACCAAGTGGCCGCTTGACACACCTGTAGAGCAGAAGCTCGATGTCGCAAGGCCCAAGAGGCACCTACAGCTCTAGTAGAGTGTGCCTTCAAACCCACCGGGATAGGCAAACCAGAAGACCGGTAAGCCTCCTGAATGGGAGCCTTGATCCATCTGGCCAAGGTCGACTTTGAAGCCGCGGACCCCTTACAGCGACCCATCGTGAGGACAAATAAGGAATCCGAACTCCTAAAGGAGGCGGTCCTGGACACATAAATGCGTACAGCTCTCACGAGATCCAGAGTATGGAGGTCGCGCTCAACCTGATGAACGGGAGCGGGGCAAAATGATGGAGAAACAATCTCCTGGTTCAAGTGGAATGTTGAAACCACCTTCGGCAAAAATTCAGGCCGTGGGCGCAACACCACCTTGTCCTGGTGGACCACCAGAAAGGGTGACTTGCACGAAAGTGCAGCCAATTCTGAGACCCTTCTCAGAGACGTAATCGCCACCAGAAAGACCACCTTCTGGGACAGACGAGAGAGAGAGATGTCTCTCAGTGGCTCAAACGGCGGTTTCTGCAGAGCCGCCAGGACCATGTTGAGATCCCAAGGGTCCAGGGGCCGCCTGTAGGGCGGAACCACCCGAGACACCCCCTGCAGAAATTGGCGGACCTTCGGGAGGAGCGCCAAGCGCCTGTCAAATAGCACGGAAAGTGCTGATACTTGACCTTTCAGAGAGCCAAGGGATAATCCCAACTCCAAACCCGACTGTAGGAAGGCCAACAATGTCGGGATAGACAACGGCCACGGTGAGTGACCACCAGAGGCACACCAGGTAAAAAAGATTTTCCACGTTCTGTGGTATATCTTCCTGGAAACGGGTTTCCTTGCCCGATTCATAGTGGCAACCACTGTAGGAGAGAAACCTCTGGATGTCAGCAGCCAGGCCTCAAGAGCCATGCAGTCAATCTGAGGGCCCTGGAATTGAGGTGGAAGAATGGGCCTTGCGCGAGAAGATCTGCGCGCTCTGGAAGAGCCCACCGGTGTCCGCCTGACAGTTGCCACAGGTCCGGGTACCAGGACCTCCTGGGCCAATCTGGAGCCACTAGAATGGCTACTCTGCATTCCGTCCTGATCTTCCACAGGACCCTGGGAATCAGAGCTAGAGGCGGGAACACATATGGCAGCTGGAAGCTGGACCAACTCAGGATCAGGGCATCCGCCCCCAGAGACTGAGGATCCCATGATCTCGCCACGTATTGGGGCACCTGATGATTTAGCCGTGAGGCCATCAGATCCACGTCCGGAGTGCCCCATCTGCCGCAGATGTCCCGGAAGACGTCTGGATGTAGAGACCACTCTCCGGCGTCCATCCCCTGTCGGCTCAGATAGTCGGCCTCCCAGTTCTCGACCCCTGGAATGTGAACTGCGGAGATCAGGCAGCCGTTTTCCTCCACCCAAGCTAGAATGCGGTGGACTTCGGTGAGGGCCTGAGCACTTCTGGTCCCTCCCTGATGATTTATGTATGCGACGGCCGTCGCATTGTCGGACTGTACCCGAATGGGTTGTCCTGACAGGAATTTCTGAAACGCCAGGAGCGCCAGATAGACCGCCTTGATCTCCAGCACGTTGATCTGCAACGCCGACTCCGACTGAGTCCAGAGGCCTTGAGCCCTGTGGTGCAAGAACACCGCTCCCCAGCCCTTCAGACTGGCGTCGGTGGTCACCACTAACCATGACGGTTTTAGGAAGGACCGTCCCCGTGCCAGATGATGTGGCTGTAGCCACCACTGTAGGGAATCCCTGGTTGGTTGTGACAGCGTCACCAGCCGATTCAAAGAAATCGTCCTCTTGTCCCATCTGCGAAGAATCTCCAGCTGGAGAGGACGGAGGCGAAATTGTGCGAACGGCACCGCCTCTATCGCCGCTACCATGCGACCCACCAGTCTCATCAATACCCGTAGGGATGACTGTGGAGACAGGAGGACATTCTGCACTCCTGATTGGATCGCAAGCTGCTTGGCGTGAGGTAGGGACACCAGGGCCGAGTCCGTGTGGAAGTCCATGCCCAGATATGTCAATGACTGGGTCGGAACCAGGGTCGACTTTTGAATGTTGATAAGCCACCCGAACCGTTCCAGGGACTTCATGGTCACCTCCAGGCTCACCCGACAAAGGTCTTCCGATGGCGCCCTGACCAACAGGTCGTCCAAATAGGGTATGACGGCGTGTCCCTGCGCATGCAGGAGAGCCATCATGGAGGCCATCACCTTTGTGAACACCCGTGGTGCTGAGGCTAGCCCGAACGGCAGTGCCACAAATTGGAAGTGCTCTTCCCCCACTGCGAATCTCAACCAGCGCTGATGAGCTGGTGCAATGGGTACGTGAAGGTAAGCGTCCCTGATATCGATGGACGCTAGGAAGTCTCCCTGTGACACAGCTGCGATCACTGAGCGCAGGGATTCCATGCGGAACTTCCGAACCAACACGTGTCGGTTGAACAACTTGAGGTCCAACACCGGGCGAAAAGAGCCGTCCTTCTTTGGGACAATAAAGAGGTTGGAGTAAGAACCCCTGAACCTCTCTTCCGTGGGCACAGGGACCACCACTCCGTCTCTGCGGAGTCCCTCCAACACCAGGTGAAAAGCCTGAGCCTTTTCTGGGGATGGAACCGACCGATGGAATCGGTGTATTGGTTGTGACGTCAGCTCTATCCTGTAACCTCTTGAGACTACGTCTCGAACCCACTGATCTTGAATGTGAAGGAGCCACTGGTCCTGAAAGCGGGACAGGCGGCCCCCCACCTGTGGGGAGGCAGGATGAGAGAGCGAGTCATGTCGAGGCGGGCTTGGGGGTGGCAGCCGCTGCCCCCGCCGGCTTCTTCTGACGACTCTTGGAACGCCACTGAGTAGCAGGCTTGCCCCCTCGGTCTGAGCGAGTGGACGCCGTTGATGACTGTGAACCGGAGCGAAAGGACCACTGCTTAGGGTTCCTTTTCACGGTGTACCGTGGCTTAGGCTTATTCTGCGGTATCTTAGACTCAGCAGAATCCTTTATCAATTTGTCCAGTTCGGTGCCAAACAGCCTGTCACCAGCGAACGGAAGATTTTGTAAAATCTTCTTAGATGTGGCATCTGAGTCCCAAAGACGCAGCCACAACAGCCTGCGGATCGCAATTGCATTGGCCGAGGCCACAGCAGAGCGAGTGGCAGTTTCCAAAGATGCCGTCCTGGCATAGTCCGCATAGGCCCTTGCTCTCTCAGTGAGAGCCAGGACCTCTGGACTGGACCTAGCTAGATCAGTGATACCATCCAAACAGATAGTAATCGCTTGTAGGGTCCAGACTGCGGCAAAATTAGGGGCAAACGAGGACCCCACAGCCTCATATGAAGACTTGGCGAGTTGCTCCTTCAATGAGGAGCTATCAGAGGCAGAAAACAAGGAGCGCGCAGCAATCCTAGTCATGGAAGCATCCACCTTGGGAGACTGCGACCATTCCTGGAGCGCCTCCTGGGGAAAGGGAAAGCGATTGTCCTTAGTTTTACGGACATAACGCCGCCCAGGATGCAACCTGGGAGCTTTAATCACCCTTCCGAAATTAGTGTGGTCCATGAAGGAGCCACTTGGTCTAGCCTCTGGCCGCAGCCATTGGTATATCTCCTTGGGGTGTACAGTCACCTCCTCAGGAGGAGTGACAAGACGCAATGTCTCATTGATGGAGGACACCAGATCCTCCACCCCATCTGGAGGTTCAGACATAGACCCAAGAGTAGAACCCCCATCATCTTCCTCACCATCAGAGGAACGCTCCTCCTCAGAGAGAGTCTGGAGCTCAGGAGAAGCCTCACGGGCTCGCTTAGGGGGTCTTACAGCAGAAGTAAGAGACACCCGGGGGTAACTAGGAGGAGTAGCTGGGTTCTCCAGTCTCCTATGCAGTGCCTCCAGGGTTTGCGACATGGAGGACATCTGGGACAGCAGAGATTCATTGATCTTATTCTGCGTTTCCCATGGCCCTGGGATCACCTGAACCTCAGGGTATAATCCCGGATTTGCAGACTCAATAGTAGCAGATCGGGCCTCTGGGCGTCCGCAGTTATTGCAGGACCCCTCCACCAGTGTCCCGTTGCATGTAGCGCAGGAAACGGTGACCACTGCCGCCTTAGCAGCATGCTTCCCAACTGAGGACATCTCCACAGTGAGGGGAATATAAGCCAAAGTTCACAAACAACCCGGGAATCCCGGTGGCTTACCGACCGCAGTAAAGCGGTAGGAGGAAGCGGTGAGTGTGTGTGACCTCCGCGAGTTCCGGTCTCCCTTGCAAGTGCAGACACGCGCTGCAGCCAGATCCCAGCCGGGAAGTGAGGGAGAAGATGGCCGCCGACAGTGAAGATGTGGGCGGAGCCAGGAACACGCGGGAAGAACACACAACACGCCCAGCGGTGATGTCACCATAAGGGCTGCCTCCTCCTCCTCCAGACTGCCTCAGCAATGGAGGTGCCGGAGCCCGCAGCGCGGGAAAAGAGTGTGAATATCACCACACACACTCTCAGACTGCATGTACACATCAAAACACTCGCAGTCTGCAGCCTCAGCCCCTGTGACACACAGGGCGGTCAGCCAGGGAGACCCCAGCACAGGGTCACCGCCAGAACCGCGGACCCGAGGGTAACCGCGCGGTCTGAGTGTCATGACACCACAGTGACAGACACTACCCCCAGGCACACAGGAGACACACCAGGTGCCTCAGTGCCGGTCCGGTCTGTAAGCACCTTTAGGGAGGCCTCGGACGGGGGTACAGCACCAGTCCGGAGTGTAAGCACCATTTAGGGAGGCCTCGGACTGGGCTGGCTCCGTCCGGTCTGTAAGCACCATTTAGGGAGGCCTCGGACGGAGCGGAGCTGTGCAAGGCTCCAGGCTCCCCCTTACCAGAGCCTCCATGGAGGGATGGAAAGGAAGGAGCGCGACAGCGTACCGGGAGAACACAGAAGTGTCCAGGCTAAAAGCCCTCCGGTACCTCCACCAGCGTGTTCCGCAGAGGGTGAGCGGGGAGGCTGTCGGGGGTCCCGAGCGGGACCATTTTACCTTGTCTTCATACGCCATCACGTAAGCTGTGAGAATGCAGTGAAGTGCAAGCAAAGCGTGATCCTCCGAGCACACTAAGTTTAAAACTGAGGATGTCTCCTACGGTGGGGGTTTATAAGCGGAGGAGGCGGTGCTACAAACTTGTAGTACCTAGTGTGACCTCCGGAGGGCAGCGCCCTAAACCCCATTGTCTGGGTCTCCCATTATGATGATCAGAAAAGGAGTAATAATTACAACCTTCTCTGGATCTCAAATTTTAGACCCAATCAGCAAATATAAGCATTTGTTTTCAGCATCACAAAATTAGTTAAGCTCAACCGTTTTCATCTCTGACTGTAGAACAGGTGTTACCTGGGATAATTATTAAGCCATCCTTCATTTTGCACTTACGGTATTTAAATTACTAATTTAATGTAACTTAAAAGATCTGCACTATAAAGATTTATTTACTAGTATTGAGCTTCTTGAGCTCTCCTTGGTTTAACCCAATCTTTATCACCGTACAGCACCATGGTCCCAAATATGGTGCTGACGGAAGGGAAGGTTATTGAACCTGTACGTCAATGTCTTTTGTGCAAGCCTTAAATATGCATTTTGCTTTTTTTTCCTCAATGCGAATGCCTTATTAAAAAAATAAAATAAAAAAAAAAAGAAAGTGTGGGGGAGGGGTCTGTTTATAACCATTAGTTGGTGTAACTTACAGTCGAGATGTACACCAGATAGATTTTTTTGCATCATAGAGCTATGCAAAAAGAAAAAAAAATACACCAATCTGTTGTTAAGAGGCAGGCACTCACCTAACATGTGGCACATTTTAACCAGTATACTTGATTATGAACAAACTCTAAAGGTGCCGTCGCACGCATCAATTTACTGAACGATATTGTTAGCGATCACATGCACGCACGATCGTTAACAATATCGTTCAGATCGCTGGTGAGCTGTCACACATGCAGACTCACCAGGGATGAATGGACCAGAGACATCGTGGAAACAATTTAAATATCGTTTCCACGATGTCTTGCTCCCGCTGCCAGGCTGCGGTAACCGGGAGCAGGCTGGTCTCCAAGGTAAACTGCAGGTATCTAGGCAGCGCGTGCTGCCTACATACCTGAAGTATACCTTGGTTAACAGCCTTCTCCGCTCACCGGCTGGTATCCAAGATACACAGCGGGTAACAAGGGACCCTAGTTACCCGCTGTGTACCTTGGATACCAGCCGGTGAGCGGAGAAGGCTGGTAACCAAGGTATACTTCGGGTATCTAGGCAGTGCGCGCTGCCTAGATACCCGCAATTTACCTTGGATACCAGCTCCCAGCGCTTGCTGAGAGGCGCTGGGAGCTGGCTTATCGGTCGTCTCCCAATGTCACATGCAGCGATGCTGCGTGGCCACCGGGCGACCAACGATTGATTTGAGGTCCTGTCCTCAAATCTAACGATGACCGATCAGCCGACTGATCGTTCGTTTGTAGTGTCACACGCAACAATGTTGTTTCAACATCGTTCAAGCGTCACAGAACACGTGACTTTTAAATGATATCTGCAACGATATCGTTACGTGTGACGCGGCCTTAAAGCTAGGGTAACATGGCAATTTTTGCAACTGTCGTACGACTGAAGTTCTTTCTGTGCCGTTGCTACATAACCAGGCTATAGACATGAATGAAGTATCCAATCACTTTTACAGTGTAGTGATGTAGCAGGGAAACAGAGCAAACTTTGGTCATGTCAAAGTCACTATGTAGTCCTAGCGTAACAACTCCGGATCAAGTTTCTACTATTAGGTACAAGTAAGAAATTTTCACTGATTTTTAAATAGTATGTATATATGGCCATAGTATTTTCAAAGAACACTTCAGCTTTTGGATATTAGTGATTTTGGCAAAAATATATGAAACCCAATTATTTTACCCATCTACTGAAATATTGTAACTGCATACATATTTTTTTCTTCTATTTAAAGCTGTGCTTAGGCCATGTGGCGCATGGTTGACTTATCATTTTAAAATAATTTGTGAATAAAAGGTCTGCTTTGATAATACACAGAGACCAATTCATTATATTTGTGCCATTTTATGTCTTTTTTCCTGTTTTTCACTTCCCTTTTATTTGTTATTTATTCTTTTTCTACCTGTTGTTTTGTCCAATTTTTTAGGTTTGTGATCGTTGGAAGGATTTGAGGGTATAAAAATTTTTTGGTCAATTCATCAAACGGCGACTTTTTAAAATCACATAAAAATGATTATTTTCTACCTTACATTTGCATTACATTCCGATAACACTCTAATCTGCTTGTCTCAAAACAAAGCTCTTTGAAAGAAGAAGAAAAACAACCCTTATGATTCTACTTGTTTCCCCATAGGTAAAATAAAAGAGCCTATACTCTACTCCCATGCTGGTGCCATTGCAGAGGTGTCGGTACTTGTGTTCCTGGGGTTCACGTGATGTTTCGGGAGCCCCGCGTCCAATCATCACCAGCTTCTCTCTCCTCGCCTTCAGACAAAGGAGCAATCAGCTGGAAGTGAACAGCAGCCATAGTGCTGACATCCTGTCTAATAGCTCATTTGTTTGAAGAGCAGAGAGACGCCAGCAGTAATTGGACACGGGGTTCACGTGACGTTACATGATCCCCAGGAATGCAAGTACCAACACCACTGGAACGGCACCAGCACAGGAGGAGAGTACCTGTGGAAAACAAGTGACATTAGAAGGGGTTGTCCCAGTAGTGGACAACTCTTTTAAAGGCTTGAAAGAAAGGACAGAAGAAAAAAAATGAAAAAGCAAAAAGAGTCAGCAAAATTATCTCAGGTTGAAGCCACACAAGTTCTCTATTCATTGTGTGCAAATAAAAAAAAAAAAAAGTATTGATTATTATTTTGCTGGATCATCAGTTTTTGGTCGATGTGGCAGTTTTACATGTGTATGATTTTTTTTCTATTTTTAACTGATTACAGCTTCCAAATCTTTACCAAGTAAAAAGTGAAAAACCAACAGAGCATAAAACACCCTCGAATAAACGAGTCTGGTTGACAAAACAGATCAAAAAGACCCTGGAGCTGTTTCGGAGGGCATGCTAAAGCTAAATAGCAGGTCATGTATAATTAGTGATGAGTGAGTAGAGAAATAGTCACACTCGCTATACTCATAACGATTAGTTTTTAATACTCGCATATTCGTACAAATAGCGAGTCTAATATTAGTCAATTAGTGATTGGCTCCGCCCACACACATCCAGCTATAAAACAAATCTTCCCAGGACATGGTTGGCTTTTTTACAATTTCAATGCCTAAAACACCTTGCTGTGCCCCCCAGACTGATCCTAACATTCAATCTGCTCCCCCTAAGATGCCAGCTCACTTTGTGTACTGAAGGGAGCTGTCAACTTTTGTCAGATCGATAACGATAGACACATCACTCACGAGCACCAGCGATACTTGCCTAGTAACGAGTATCACGAATACTGTACTATATGTGTGAGTAGCGAATAGTAACAATTACACTCGCTCATCACTATGTATAAGCTCTTCTTTCTGAATGCAGTGTGTATTGCTATGAGTTCTTCCAATCTTTACCTAGTAGCTCAGGGAAAATTAAAACTTAAAGGATTATTCCCAAAATATTATACCATTAGCTATCCCTAGGACAGCGGTAACCTCAATTTGGGGCCTGAATGTTGGCACCCACATCAACTGAGAGTGGGGCACTGGAACTTGGGGATTTTATTCCTAGGGATCTTCAATTTGCAGAAAAGTTATTTTCTGTGGATTTTATCTTTTTTATTATGCTCTCAGGTATTTCCAGACCCAAATGCAAAACTAAAAAGGAAGGGGATGAAAAAACAATTATATGAAAATCCTTATACTCCGTGTTAAAAATCGCTCACTTTTTCAGCCCCTTCACTAATTTAGAGTCACTCTGTGTGAAAGGCCCAAAGACTCCAAGTGCGAGAGGTGGGAGATCAGAAGTTGTGGCGAGGAGGAGACTGGCAGCATTGAGTGGTTGAAGGCTGAAGGAGTGAGCAGCAATGATTTTTTTCCCTCAGCCTTTTGATGATCCAGCCATTTGGGTGAATCTGCGCAGAGGCAAGTTACAAAAAAACAAAACAAAAAAAAAAAACATGCATTTTGGCGCATGTAGACTGTTATAGAACTCAAACGTCACAAATTTATTCACTCTTCTATAATCACAAAAATGATAACCCCCACAAGCAAACAGAGCTGTTCACTGCCACATGGATCATCAAAATAAAAAAAAAAATAAAAAATATTTTCCTTCTTGAAAGGTCTAAGTTCATTTGGATGTTTTTAGGATTTTAGGAAACTTGCTTGGCTCATGTAAAGCACCCAGACAAATGTTTTCTCCTTTGAAAGATATCTTTCAAGCAGACTTCCTGAGACTGTTAAAGGAACTTGCATAGCTTGTTATTGTATTTTATACCTCTGATACTATACAAACATAGATCTGAGTCTCCGAACATGAAACAAGTTGTAAAATCTGGAAAGGAAATATTTGGTTCTGCAAATAAATATGCATTTTTGATCTAGATAACATAATGCAGTGAACATTTTAAAAATAGAGTTACGAATATTTATATTATGATTTAGAATGAAAGACGCTCGTACTAGCAACTCATTGAATGAAAAATACAAAAAGCTACAACCTTCCAGGATATTTAGTCTTCAACAAAACAAAGTTATATTCACATCATGTTTAGACATCCGGTCAGCTTATACATTAAACAGATACCCTAGCTGGATAACAGTCACCACAGTGGAGCGGTGTAATTGCCGTTTTTTTTGTGCAGGCATTCTTCCTGCGTTTTGCGGTCGCGCTATTTAGCACCGGTAAAAAAAATGTGTTGCTTCACACACCATGATTTTTTACAGCCACACTTCCCCTCCCCCCCCCCCCCCCCCCAAGAGCGCAGGGGGAAGTGATGTCACAAGTGGGGAGGAAGAATCCTGTTCCCGTGTGACATCTATGTACTTACACTGCGAAAGCGAACTAAATAAGCAATGGGTATTAAAAAAAAAAAAAAAAAAAAAAAATGCTCACCTCTCCGGCAAGTGTCCCGAGATGCGCCCGATCGCTGCATGACCTTAATCAGCTGAATATTTCCTTTGTAATGGGGAGTATTGTACTCTGTCCCGTTGAGATGTTTCCATATTGGAAGGAACAGTCTAGAGAGGGACTTTGTGTTGAATTATAAAGTTACAGAAATTGCACTACAGAATTTGGTCCTCACTCAGTGACAACTGTTTTTTTTTATTGTCTATTGGACAATTGTAAGAGATGATCCGATACAGGAGTGCGACAGTAACCTGCAAATACTGATTGATTCAATTTTCCTTGATATCTATTCTCTATTGCAGGAGTATATATTGGTAAAATCCCTCACCATGGTCGTCGCTCACTGCTCTGCAGTTTGTTGAAAGAAAGTTCTACATCAAAATGTATTAAATTAATCTTTACATTTATGATACAGCCAAGATCCTTATATATTTTGAAGAGATTTTCCAACCTCTTCATCGTTAACTGCTCTCGAGTTCCCCAAAACATAAGTCACCACTAATGCGAATACTACCTATGCAGCCTTTTTTTCTTGTCCTGCAATAAACAGAGAAACTCCTGGTCTTGAAGCTTACGAATCTAAAGCCCAATAAAGACTCATTCCTTCTTTGCTTTATTCAATCTTGAAAACGTATAATAAGATAATTGATGCTTTTGCATTTTTATCCATTGCCATTGTTCTTCATAGGCATAACTTGATATGCAACGGTGGTAACAAAATCTTATGCGAGTCAATAAGTGCTGAATGCAGGACATATTTACTCCCTGGCAGAAGTGAATTTTGGAGAGGCCAGTTTCCTTGAAATGTAGTGATTTTCTCTTGCACGACTATTACACCTACAAAGAAGGCAGCCTAACTTTGTGTATCCACCCTGTAAACTAAGTAAGAGGGCAACCACCTATAAGTCACCATAGAGGGGCCACAAATATTGGTAATTGTTCAGGCACCTCAACAGCTGTTTTATGTGGTCATCTGTTTCTTTCATATTGACTGCATAACCAATTGGAATTGAAGGTGCACATTGCCATTATGCAGCATTGCCATTGTTTTGTACAAACTGATGAAGAGCCTCCAATCCTCTGGATTATGACTTCTCTTCAGCGTTTTCATTAAACTGTTGATGTTATTGCATGCCACAAGATCACCATCCATGAAGAAGTATTGGACAAAATCTTTATCATGGTTGTGGAGCAAAGAAACCTGAACATCGCCCACTTGGAGATTGCACTGCTGTAAACCTAAAACCTAAGGGTATGTGCCCACAGTACGTTTTTTAAGCAATTCTGAACGCAGCAAAACCTGAGGATCCTAGAGTCCTTGACAGGAGATTAGCTATGATCTTGTCTGCGTTTTATGTGTTTTATGTGCGTTTTTGCTGCATGTCAATTCTTTCCCATCTGCACCAAAAAAGCAGGTATTTGACAGTTCTTGACATTTGCAAAACCAATGTGTGGGCACAGCATTTCTGTGAAACACATTGGTTTTGCTGGGAATCAAAATCGCACGAACAAATTAGAACATTACCATAAAACCAATGCATGCAGAAACCGCAGGAAAAAAGCAGCAAAAACGTCCTGTGGGCACATAGAGCTCAGCCTTAAGGCCCCGTTACACACTACAATATTGTTAACGATATCGTTGCAACATCACTGGTTTGATGACGTTGCAGCGAAGTCGAAATGACATGGTTGCGTGTGACACGTATCAACGACCAATGATAAGTTCGTTGATCGTGGAATAATGGACTGGACCATAAATTTCTTGTTTGTCTCCTGCTAGGCGGCCAGCATTGGCGTGTGTGACAGCAGGAGACCAACGATGAATGACCTACCATCGCCGCACAGCAAGCGTTGGGAGCTGGTAACCAGGGTAACTAAGCGCAGCGCTGCACTTAGTTACCCGATGTTTACCCTGGATACCAACGTTCTCGCTGGTCCTGATCACTGGCGAGTCTGCCTGTTTGACAACTCACCAGCGATCAGATAATGATGTCCCAGCCACCCGATCGTTGGTGACAGGGCCTTTAGTCTTAGGCAGATACAAATCTCTAACAAGCTCGTACTGTTAAGTCATTGTTATAAGGTGTGGTTCAGTTGAGGTTGCTGACAAAAGTGTGGGTTGAATAGAAGATGTTTCATGACACAAATCGCTCTCTTCTTCCTCACTTGACTCAACTGAAAAGATTTCTGGTGCTTTTGGGAGTCAGCAGTTCTTCTGTATGCAGTACTGTTTGTATTGCAGATGAATTATTGTCGTATTGTTGTATTGTAAAATCCACTACTTCCATAAAACGCCTTTGCTAATGAGGGGCACCATGCAGAAATAGCAATTAGTAGTGGAATTAGTGGGCTCTCTCCACACCTTTGGGGCTGCAAAAGGCATAGATTGCCTCTTCCCATGAAACCACTGGGTAAGATGTGACGCCCATCTATTGCAGCATATGTTTGGAGCCCAACTCCTTTCCGGATGGCCGATTCTACAGCTAAAATGCAGGTTGTAGGCTTTCCTTAGCATAGTTGCAAAGTTCCGCCTTAGTGATGCAAGTGTGACTTCTCCACATGGTTCAAAAATTATCTGCATTGTTAATGCAAGAACAAGGCGCATCTGAAAAAAAACAACCATGCAATATGCTAAGACGCTAAGCTAAGAGATCCTAAATCTGTATACCATACAGAGAGATTACGTCATCAGAACCGAGTTAGGGTGACCAATCAAAAACCGCCAAGATGACAGAATATTGAAGGCTCACTAGACTAAATAATGTAATAGACTAGCTACTAAAAAATGCAATAATGAAGAAACAATAAAGACGAAGTTTTTTTTTTTATAAGTCTACATGAAACGTCTCATAAGTAATTACAACCGCCTTTGGATCCTGAAAATTAGAGCTAATCAGCAAACGCATCATATTTGTTTTCAGTACCACAAAATTAGTTGAGTTCAACTGTTTTCGTCTCTGAACCAATTTGTTTGTATACCAGTGGATTATTGTGCACATATGGCATACACCATACATTTGTGGCATTAAACTGAAAGAAAAAAAAAAAAAAAAAAAAAAATAGAAAGCATGCTTCATATTTCCAGAGTGCTGTAGCTGCCTAGCAGAAGTAGAAAGAAAGGTTAGAAGACAAAAAAAAAAACACCACAAATCGGGTCATATCTGAAGACAAACAAATCTCTCTAAAGCGGCCGTCACACTCAACGATTTTAAGCCCGATATCGTTTAAGCGATCTCCTTTTTGATCGCTTAAGCAATATCGTTTTGGCATCGTTGCATGTAATCAAGCGATTTTACTATGTAAAATCGCTTGATCGTGACATCGCAGATCTGAGCTCCGGAGCTCAGATCTAGCGATGAACGATGTCACGATCTGCTTCATCGTGGTGTATGACACCCCGATGAACGATCTCCCAGCGGCAGAGCCTATGCTGGGAGATGGTAACTATGGTACACGTCGGGTTACTAAGCGCCGCGCGGCGCCTAGTAACCCGATGTGTACCATAGTAACCAGCGAGATCGCGGCTCCACATCGCTGGTGAGTCTGTCTGTGTGACATCTCACCAGCGATGTGAGCGATATTGTAAGCGATCGCGCGTGCACGTGATCGCTTACAATATCGCTAGCGATATCTTAGCGTGTGACGGCCGCTTTAGGGAAAAAGAAACAGACACACCTGGGGTAGTGGTGAGAAGCCACAACTACTATCAGACACTTATGTGATGGCTGCTGCAACCAAGATAGCAGAAAACCACGAGGGGATGAAGATGGGTTAAAGCCATGCTACCACATGGAAAATGTAAGTCCAAGCACTGTAAAATAGGTGTTCTTTTTATTTTTATTGTTCCGAAAATAATTTCTCCTTCATCAGGACAAAAATCCCGAAAGAAAAAAAAAAAAAAAAAAAAAAAATTGTGATTCTTGTCCTGTGGAAGGTGTGAAGTATACCAGCAATACTGTACATAACAGATATGTATCGCATAAAGGTGTGCTGTGATCTAAATCCTGGATATTTACTGGGACTTATTGTTCCACAAGCCTTTATAGTGATATGGGCTGGATTTAAGGATGGTAAGATAGTGATGGGCGGGACTGACCATCCACATACCACCCCATGGGTGTGTCCTATGTATTATTAGACTCCTGTGTATCACATGTGCGCTGTGCGTGAGACTTACAAGTGTGAGACTTGCGAGGTCTCGGTGTGCTTGCAAGTAGTCAGCTTGCTGGAGGCACAGAGTGAGGAGACTGGGTGTGGAGCGTGATGCAGACATCCTGGAGACACACTGGACTAATATGGCAATCTGATATAGCTCCTGGAGCCATACCCTGTCTGGAGATATCAGGTACCCCTCACTCTATGTCCCCTTGAAAGGTCCAAGTAGCAAAAGGACTGCAGAACCTTAAAAAAGGTACAGCTCTGACAGAGCAGAGCTAAACCGCAACACATAAACGGCCAGACTCAACAATGGTAATGGGCTATGCTTTATGTGGACATTAATGTAATTACCTGCTGAAGTTAAGGTCAGTACACAGATTACTAATGGACTGTATGTCTGTTATGTGCCTAAAGCGGTTTATGGTTGTGAATAAACCGAATGGACTATTTGCATCGGACCCATTGCTGTGAGCGTCATTCTGCGGCAAAGCGAATGTACCCAAACATGTTCAGCAGGCGCTGCCTCACAAAGGAGAAAATATTCTTGGAAACCAAATCGACAATAAAAACCACCTATTCTATAGTACTTGGATTTACGTTTTCTCTGTGGTAGCACGACTTTATCCCATCTTCATCTACTGGTAGCTGCCTAGCAGGCATTCGGGCTCACTTGCACACTGCATTTAGGTCAGCTGCGATTGGTTTTGCTGGTGTTGATATTCAGCTGTTATTGACTTTATTCATATTCATATTGTGTTTATTCTGGTGCACAAAAGCTAAAAATGCATCAGTGATTCACAACTTTCCTAGGGATAGACGTGAACACTAACACAATGAATGCCCCTTCAACACTTGTTGACACAAAAAAAATAACTTTTACTATAAATGATACATGACCTGATAGATTATGCTGCCTCCTTATAAATAGCAGATTAAAAGAAGCTTAACAGGGTTGTCTGGAGACTTTTTTTTGTCTTAATCGAATTAAAATCAGCCATGTTCACAATGTACAGAATATAAAATTTTAGTTACACCAGTTGAACAGCTTCTAATAATAATTAAAAAAAAACAAACAAACAAACAAACAAACAAAAAAAAAAACACACCTTACCGTAAAACACAAAGAATTCAGTAAAAAAACTCACGGCACACTTTACAAATAAAAGTGAATATCAGATGCAGAAAATTACTGACCTTTTCTTCAGGATTATATGCTGTTGAGTATTGGAGACGTGAAGCAAAATAGCACCATCTTGTCCAAGAAGCAAAATGCTGTAAAGCAATAAATTAAAATTAACATAATAAAATAAAGTCTGACCTTTAATCACTCTGTTCCAAAACGTAAAAATGGAAAACTGATAGCATAAACAGAATTCATGAATTTAGGGTAATTGACTGTATACATAAACAATATACTGCTTTCATTAGCTAATCATCATGTCTCTGAAGATCCAGGGATGGTACAGCACTCATTTATTAGGCTCATATAATAGTCTGAAAGGATGAATACATTAGGTTTCATCTGGTGATGCCGACAAACATTTTAAAATTTAAAACCAAGACCCCCAAAAACAATGTAACCGATGTCATATTTAGTTCATGTGAAAGGATGCAGTTACAGCGATGTTATGTAATCTGAAGCATCACTGCAAAAGAAAAATGGCCTCACAGACAATTACCAAACCTTCCAAACATAAATAGAAAATTTAAATAAAAAATTAAAAAAAGTCCCCAAAAATTAGTGTACATACATTATTTTATATGCATAACTCCCATAACTGAGACTCCTCCCATCTTCATACAAGACTAAAATATGAAATTCAATTTTCAGATGTCTTAATGTCACAAAATTTAAAGAAAACTATTATCGTCTTTATTGCTAAAGCCTAGATAATAATTGGGTTTGTATGAAATTCCTAACAATCCCACTGTGCTTTTTTTCTTCTTTGTTGAAATGGACCTGCGGTGCACTTTTGAAATATGCAACATGTTAGTTTCTCTGGCAGTAACTATTTTATTTACAGCTTTTACAAATAGTCTTGGTGGAGATGAGGAAACACTTGTGCTTTTCCGCAATGGAAATGCAAAAAAGCATACGTAACCTGCACAACCTGTAAGTGAAATGTTGTCAAAGATAGATGGGTGCACTTGAACGTTACAGTTCAGGGTCCACACCGACTACCTAGTGTCTCTGCACAGACCAACATGGACTTCCCTGAGAACTCTGTTGCTTTTCAGGTTTGCCACCTGGATAAAAGGGCTCCGAAGCTGCAAAATGAAGCACAATGGGAATTAAAGCAGGACAATTATACTTGCCAGTCTACACTTAGCAATTACGCTACTTCCTAGTCTGCTCATTAAGCTTACACATTCAGTGCTTCCCCTGCCCCCTCTATGACAGCATCTGTGATTAGTTGTTGCAGTCAGACTGCCCCCACCCTCTGTGCCAGCGGCTGTATTTGGTTGCCATACACACTGCATGGCAATTAAGCTGCCATCAGGGTAGGTAGCGCCGTGTAACGGCTCACTTGCAGCAAGCCCCATTCATTCCTTATAGGACTTGTAGTCATGTGTGGCACTTGCAGTTTTGCCAGGATCCAGCACTTATGGCAAGTCAAAAAAACACTGCTAGCAGCGTTTTTTTTCCCTTCACCGCAAGTGCTGGATTTGCTAGATCTGGCAAACCTACAAGTGCCGCACATGACCGCAAGCCCCATAGAGAATGAATGGGGCTTGCTGCAAGTGAACAGTTACGCGGGAGATGTGGCAAGGTTGCTGGATCTGCAGCGAACGAGCCAAATCTTTGATGTGAAAGCAACCTTAGTGTAAAAATAAATAAATTGGAAAAAATGGTGAGCTGCAGCCTCCAGCTGTGTGTGCTATGTTGAATGAATATCAAAACTTCACACAGGTTTTTTTTATTTTATTTAAAATCATCTTTTATTTTGCCAATCCCTTTAAAACCAAGGACGTATACAGGTGCATCTCAATAAATTAGATCATCAAAAAGATCATTTATTTCAGTAATTCAACCCAAAGTGAAATGCATATATTATGTAGAGTCATTACAAACAGAGTGATTTATTTCAAGTATTTATTTCTGTAAATGTTGACGATTATGGCTTACAGCCAATGAAAACCCAAAAGGCATGATATCAGAACATTAGAATATTACACTAGTGGCCAAAATTGAGGCAACACCCTCAAGATTTCTGAATTTTTAGCATTTTGCCAATACAAATACAAATTTCATGAATGTTTTTGATTTCACAGTAAAGTTTTTAAGTAGAAATAACAAAACCTCATATAGAAACATAATATTAGCAGGAAATGTGTTCACTTGTCAACAAATTGCATTGTCACTCAGATGACTGTGGGAAAAAAAAAAACATTTATTTGTCCTATTTTCATATCTAAGACTAAAATGTTAATACTTAGTTGGATAGCCCTTGGCCTTGATAACTGCCTGGCATCTGGCTATCTACCAGTTTGTTTAAATCAGATGGTGTGATGAAGAGAAACATTTTTTAGCTGTATGGCATGGGGCTCCATCTTGCTGAAAAATAAACGGTGTCCCTTTACCAAATACACCACGTGCTGAAGGTATCAGTTTAGGCTGAAGGACTTCCTTGTTGTACTTTTCAGCATTAACTGTTCCTTCAACTACCTTCAGCCTACCAACTGCATCTCTGGACATGCAGCCCTATACCATAACACTCACAGGATGCTTCATGGTGGGTACTGTACACTCTGGCAAGCAATCCTCTTCAGGTTGTCGAACATAGCGGACACCGTCGCTGCCAAAGATGGATATGCGTGTCTCATCGCTCCATAAAACATTTCTTCATTGGTCCATGAAGAATGTTCCTCAGCCCACTGCAGATGTATCTGATGCCGTGAGGCATTCAAAAATAGCTTTTTATGCCACGTGCACACATTGAGTATTTGGTGAGTTTTTTACCTCAGTATTTGTAGCCAAAGCCAGGAGAGGGTGATAAATCCAGAAGTGGTGACATGTTTCTATTATACTTTTCCTGTGATTGTTCCACTCCTGGGTTTGGCTACAAATGTGGAGGTAAAAAAACTGGTCAAAAACTGAACATGTGAATGTAGGTATTCTGGCTCTTAGCCCCACGTTTATCAATCGTCGTCGAACCATCCGATCGGACACTGTCACTCCAGTGTTGATGTCAACAGCAGTTGATTTCCTGTTATTTATGGCGTTTCTACTAATTCTATCAGTCTGAGGAGTTGTAGCCTTCTTCCTTCTTCTACCTGGTTTATTCTTTTTTGAAGCAGTTTCTTGAAACTGCTTACACACTTTGAGAACGCTGGCCGGTGAGATCCCTTTTCCAATTTGCGCTGCAACTGTAACTGTACCCTTCCCCTCTTAAAGTAAAAGCTTTGGCTCTCTTCTTAGGTGACCACTCCTGTCTGTCCTGTCTGAATGCTGGTCATTTAGAAAATCTGACATTTAAATGAAAAAAAATGGTGAAAAATCACTTACCGTATATACTCGTGTATAAGCCGACCCGTGTATAAGCCGACCCCCCTACTTTTGCCCCCAAAACCTGGGAAAACCTATTGACTCGTGTATAAGCCGAGGGTGGACCCCAGCACAGGTATACAGCCCCCAGCAGTGTGGGTCCCTGCGACCGTGCGTGCGAGTGCGGCCCGACGTCGGCGCGGTGGGCGGTGTAGTGTCCTGTGACGCGAGTGCGCACAGTTCCGGTCAGGTGACCGGCTTGCGTAACGTCACTTCCGGTGACGGAGCCGATAAAAAATGTCCAACAGAGGAGCCCAGAGCATCCCCTGATGAAGTGACCGGCACCCTAAGGTCACGAAACGCGTTGGGGTCCCCTGGTCCGGACCACCCCCTGCTCACCCCTGCTGCTCAGTGCCGATGGCCGGTGACGGCTCTGGTAAATATGCAAACTTGACCACATGCTGGTAACTGCCCATTTACAGCGCAATCTGGGCGCTGTGCTCTGTACCCACACATTGGTGTTATGTTAGATGTGCCTTCTAATCTGGTATGCAACTGGTTGCTAGGATAATAATGAACATGGTTATCTAATGATTATGTAAACTTCTACCCAGCATTATGCAGGATATTGATATGTATGGTACCAATACATGTAAACCTATGGTGTGTATGTGAGTCTCTGCGCAGACATCAATCTATACATGTAAATGACGGGACAGTTTTTCAAAGGGTCTGACTACCTGTAACCTACGCAGACAGTCCCTTGCTGTAAGCACTGAGCACTTTATGATCGTCCCCTGTCCTATCCGGTTTTTGTCAATTCTAATAAAATTTGATATTTTGCAATATACTCAAGCCTTCTTCCTTCTTCTACCTGGTTTATTCTTTTTTGAAGCAGTTTCTTGAAACTGCTTACACACTTTGAGAACGCTGGCCGGTGAGATCCCTTTTCCAATTTGCGCTGCAACTGTAACTGTACCCTTCCCCTCTTAAAGTAAAAGCTTTGGCTCTCTTCTTAGGTGACCACTCCTGTCTGTCCTGTCTGAATGCTGGTCATTTAGAAAATCTGACATTTAAATGAAAAAAAATGGTGAAAAATCACTTACCGTATATACTCGTGTATAAGCCGACCCGTGTATAAGCCGACCCCCCTACTTTTGCCCCCAAAACCTGGGAAAACCTATTGACTCGTGTATAAGCCGAGGGTGGACCCCAGCACAGGTATACAGCCCCCAGCAGTGTGGTATACAGGCCCCCCAGTGGTAGTATACAGCAGCCTCCCCAGTGGTATGCAGGACCCAGCAGTATATACAGCAGCCCCAGGGGTGGTACATACAGCAGCCCCAGGGGTGGTACACACAGCAGCCCCAGGGGTGGTACACACAGCAGCCCCAGGGGTGGTACACACAGCAGCCCCAGGGGTGGTACACACAGCAGCCCCAGGGGTGGTACACACAGCGTATAAGCTGAGGGGAGACTTTTCAGCCCAATTTTTGGGCTGAAAAACTCGTCTTATACGCGAGTATATACGGTAATATTATTATCATATCACACTGTTAAATCACAAAATTTAATTATTAAATTGAATCACAGGTTAATTTTTATTAGTTGGCTACCCTACAAAGATGCAGTCATTAATGCTGCACATCAAATAAAAGTTAAGCAAATGCGTGTCAATTTTATATCATAAAATTCAGAGACAGTATAACAGAATAAAAACATGTAATTGCTTACATTTTGATAACAAACTGGCTTTAAAATATAAAAAAAGCGCCTTTTAATCGCACAATATTAGTCTTAAATCACACCCAGGTCACTATAAACAAACATAGAATACATATCGCAGAAGAGGGCGTGTATTCAAGTAAGTAGGTCAGTGAAAACTTTCATTAAATATTGGTGATAGTGAAAAACTGCAGGTGTTGCCTCAATTTTGGCCACTAGTGTATACAAGACCAACTGGAAAAATGATTAACTCTTAAGGGCCTGTCACACGCGTCAATATCGCCTGCACGATATCGGCTGCACGTGACGTTGCAGCGATATTGACGCGTGTGACATACTGCATCAACCAGCGATAAATCGCTGGTTGATGATCGCCAGGTTTCAGAACCAGCTCTGAAACCTGGCGATTGTCGCCCGGTGGACACGCAGCATCGCTGCGTGTGACACCGGGACTAGCGATATTCCAGCTCCCAGCGCCTCTCCACAAGCGCTGGGAGCTGGTATCCAAGGTACACTGCGGGTAACTAGGCAGCGCGCGCTGCCTAGATACCCGACGTGTACCTTAGTTACCAGCCTCCTCCGCTCACCCGGTGAGCGGAGGAGGCTGGTAACTAAGGTACACGTCGTGTATCTAGGCAGCGCGCGCTGCCTAGTTACCCGCAGTGTACCTTGGAGACCAGGCTGCTCCTGCTTCCAGCAGGCTGGCAGCGGGAGCAGGACATCGTGGAAACGATATTTAAATAGTTTCCACGATGTCTCTGGTCAATTGATCGCTGGTGAGTCTGTCTGTGTGACAGCTCACCAGCGATCAGCCGTCAATGTCGTCAGCGATCAGATCGCTGACGACATTGACGCGTGTGACAGGACCTTTAGGCTACCTTCACACTACGATTTTGAAGGGAGCTGATGCTGTCCGATAAATTCGTTTGGGTCCCATAGACTTTATTGTGTCAAAATATTCAGACCACCTGATAGAGGTAACAAGGCCCTCCTAATATAATATATCTTCCAAACAAAACCCAAAGGAGTCAGGCCAAATCATTTGCAATTCATTATTTATTTTAAAAGAGACACTATGTAAAACTGACAATATACAGTGGTACACAGAAGGAAGACCGCTTGACAAAGTTCAACCACAATAGTATTCACAATGGTATTCAAGTTAGTATTCAATCCTCAAGTATAGCTTTATCCATCAAACAGTAGTGCCCCAATGGGTGCACACTATACCAATAGAGGATGACACATTACATACAAGCAAGCCAAGGGTCCATTTACCTTCCTGTGACCGCCCCCTGACGCGTTTCGCACCAGCTTCTTCTGAGGAGGGTCCTCCTCAGAAGAAGCTGGTGCGAAACGCGTCAGGGGGCGGTCACAGGAAGGTAAATGGACCCTTGGCTTGCTTGTATGTAATGTGTCATCCTCTATTGGTATAGTGTGCACCCATTGGGGCACTACTGTTTGATGGATAAAGCTATACTTGAGGATTGAATACTAACTTGAATACCATTGTGAATACTATTGTGGTTGAACTTTGTCAAGCGGTCTTCCTTCTGTGTACCACTGTATATTGTCAGTTTTACATAGTGTCTCTTTTAAAATAAATAATGAATTGCAAATGATTTGGCCTGACTCCTTTGGGTTTTGTTTGGAAGATTTATTGTGTCAAAGCAGCAAAAAAAAAAAAAAAAAAAAAAAAAAAAAAAAAAAAACACTTTCAGTCCAGCTGAATCCACCAAACTCAAAGAGCTGCAGGTTTGCCCATCCTCTAACCAGAGGGTTTCAAAGACAGCGTAGGTTTCATTTCCAGCAGGACATACCAAGCGGAGACAAGAACCTCAGCTGGAAAAGAATGTAATAAAAAAACTCATGCAAAAAAAAAAAAAACCCAGAAAACAAACACACTCAAATACACAAGCAACCCAATTTAGGAAAAAAGTCTGCAGCATGAAAAAGAAACTCACCAAATACTCACTGTGGAAACTTAGCCTAAGGCTGGTTTCATGCTGCAGTTTTCTTACGGATCAGGTTTGACAGGTTTGTGTGCCAAAACCAGGAGAGGAACTTGCAGAGAAAAACTATAAATTGAAAGATTGACACCTGCTCTGAGTTTTGGAGACGCTCCTGGATTTGGCACACAAACTGGATGGACACTGATCAGTGAAAAAAACGCAGTGTGTATCTCCAAAACTCAGAACAGGTGTCAATTAATTATTATATATTTATATAGCGCCATTATGTTCCATGGTGCTTTACAAGTGTAGGGGCAGACAAGTACAAGAACGTAAAATGACAACTGAATCATACATGTACAGTAGGGCAGATCATGCTGTCCACGAGGGCTCACAGTCTATAGGGGATGGGTGGGGAGACACTAGGAAGGAGAGCGGTGAGGGTAAGATATTGCAGCAGATTAAGTTTCAGTGTGGTTTGTAGGCTTGAAGGAAGAGGTAGGTCTTCAGGTTTTTCTTGAAGATTCCCAGGGTAGGGGAGTGTCTGATGTGGTGGGGGAGAGTTCCAAAGTATGGCAGATGCACTAGAGAAGTCTTGTATGCGGTTATGTGAGGAGGAAATGCAATGGGAGAAGTGAAGGCGCTCTTGAGAGGAGAGCAGAGTGCGTGAGGGGGAGGTATCAGGAGACCAGGTCGGAGATGTATGGAGGGGACAGGTCATGTATAGCCTTGTATGTCAGGGTTAGGGTTTTGAATCGGGATCTCTGAGAAGTAGGGAGCCAGTAAAGGGCTCAGCAGAGGGAGGAGACAGGTGAATGAGTCCGGCAGCGGAATTGAGGATGGTTCAGAGTGGTGCGAGGGAGGTAGTGGGGAGGCCGGTGAGCAGGAGGTTGCAGTAGTTGAGGCGGGAGATGATGAGGGCGTGGACAAGTGTTTTAGCAGTGTCTAGGTCAAGGAAAGAGTGGATTCGGGTAATGTTTTTGAGCTGAGTCGGCAGGTGGTGGCGAGGGCTTGAAGGAGAGGGAAGAGTCGAGGAATACCCCGAGGCACTTGGCGTGGGGGACGGGTGAGCGTGTGTTGTCATTGACAGTGATGGATAGGTCGGGGGGGGGGTTTGGGAAAGACTATGAACTCAGTATTGTCCATGTTGAGCTTGAGGAAGCGAGTTAAGAAGGATGAGACGGCGGACAGGCATTGCAGAATTTTGGATAGAAGGGAGGAGATGTCCGGGCTGGACAGGAAGAGCTGGGTGTCATCGGCGTAGAGGTGGTATTGGAGGCCGTGAGACTCAATGAGTTGGCCTAGACCGAGGGTGTAAATGGACAATAGTGGTCCCAAGACCGAGCCTTGGGGAACTCCAACAGATAGGGGGTATGGCGAGGAGGTGCGGAAGTGAGTGACGCTGAAGGTCCTGTCCATTAGGTAAGAGGAGATCCAGGAGAGGGCTAGGTCAGTGATGCCAAGGGATTGTAAAATTTAAAGTAGGAGGGAGTGGTCGACTGTGTCAAAGGCGGCAGAAAGGTCGAGAAGGAGGAGGGTGGAGTAAAGACGCTTGCTCTTGGCGGTCAGTAGGTTGTTGGCGACTTTGGTTAAGGCTGTTCCGGTGGAGTGGTGGGGTCGGAAACTGGATTTTAGGCGGTTAAAGAGGGAGCAGGAGGAGAGGTGGGAGGACAGTTCGGAATAAACGTGTTCAAGTAATTTTGAGGCAAGGGGAGGAGAGATATGGGGTGATAGTTGGGAGACTGTTGCAGGGCCGAGGGAGGGTTTTTTGAGGATGGGTGTGATTAGGGCGTGTTTGAAGGATGAGGGGAAGACACCGGAATTAAGTGATATGTTGAAGAGATGGGTTAGGGCAGGGATGAGGACTGTGGTGAGGTTAGGGATGAGGTGGGAGGGGAGTGGGTCGAGGGCACAAGTGGTGAGGTGTGATCGTGCTAGAAAGGTGATGGAGAGGTAATCTTCTGTCATGGGGGAGAGACTACTTTTGGGCGAGGGGATTGTGGAGCGCAGCTTTGTCTGATTTTGTCGTTCTTCTCTTTGAAAAAGGTGGCGAAATCATCGGCGGAGATAAGGGGAGGGGGAGAGGGAGGGGGGAGGGAGGACAGAGTAAAGAGTTGAAAGTTTTGAAAACTTGCTTGGGGTTGTGGGACAGGGTGGTTATTAGGGAAGAGAAGTAGTCTTGTATTGCGGTGGCGAGTGCAGTCTTGAAGATGATGAGGGTCTGTTTGTATAGGGTGAAGTGCTCTGTGGACTGGGATTTCTACCATCTCCGCTCGGCCGTCCTAGACATCCGTCAAAATTTTTTAGTGAGGGTGGACAGCAATTTAACGGTCTGTGCAGCGCTAGGATCAGTAAGAATCAAGGAGATGGAAATATTTGTAAAAATAGAATTATTCTTACCGTTAATTCGGTTTCTAGGAAACCTTCCACGACAGCATAGGAGGTAGCCTCGCCACGCCCTAATGGGGACAAGAACACAAGAGAGGTTAAAAGGCCCCTCCCACCTCCCATTGGCCAGTGTCTTATAACGAACCCATAACGCAGAAGAAACAAGCATAAAATCCATAAACCAGGAAATTAGGGAGGGAAATAAGTGCTGTCGTGGAAGGTTTCCTAGAAACCGAATTAACGGTAAGAATAATTCTATTTTCTCTAGTCACCTTCCACGACAGCATAGGAGGAATGCCCACGAATCCTTACCTAGGGAGGGACAACAGCTTGCAGGACCTTCCGCCCAAAGGCCAAGTCCCTGCCAGCCATCACATCCAAACGATAGTGCTTGGTGAAGGTATGTAGCGAAGACCACGTAGCCGCCTTGCAGAGCTGCTCCGGAGAAGCCCCAGCACGCTCAGCCCAGGAAACCGAAGTGGCCCGGGTAGAATGGGCCGTAAAACCAGTAGGAGCCGAGAGGCCTTGACCGAGATAGGCATCCGTGATCGCTCTCTTTATCCAATTGGCTATAGTGCCTTTAGCCACCTTCCGGCCCTTGTTGCGACCAAAATGCTGAATGAATAAATTCTGGTCGATACGCCAGGGAGCCGTGACCTCCAGGTAGTGTAGCACCAGGCGACGGACATCCAGCGAGTGGAATTCCACCTCCTTTGCAGATCTACGATGTTGACAGAAGGATGGTAGAACGATTGACTGAGATCGATGGAACTCCGACACTACTTTCGGCAGAAACGACGGATCCAACTGAAAAACAATGCTGTCATCCCGCACCGTCAAATAGGGCTCACGGATGGACAAGGCCTGAAGTTCACCAATTCTCCTAGCTGAAGTAATAGCCACCAGGAAAGCGAGCTTATGAGACAAGGACCTCATGGAGCAATCCGTCAGGGGCTCATAAGGAGACCGAGTCAGGCCTGTAAGCACAGCATTCAGATCCCAGGAGGGGGCGACACTCCTCCGACAGGGACAACTTCTGGAAGCCGCCACCATGAAACGTTTGACCCAACGATGATCAGCCAGTCTCACATCAAACACAGAACTCAAGGCAGCCACCTGGACCTTAAGGGTGCTAGGTTTAAGACCCAGATCCAACCCTTGCTGCAAGAAGTCCAAGATCTGAGAAACATTTGGAGCAAAAGGATCCGGCACCCGGTCCCCACACCAGGAGGAGAACTTCTTCCAGATCTTATTATATATGGAATTGGTGACTGGCTTACGGCAATCTTGTAAGGTCGCGATAACCTTATCGGAAAGGCCCTGGGCTTTCAGCACTCGGGCCTCAGAAGCCAAGCAGCCAAACTGAGACGCTGCGGAGCCGGATGGAAGAACGGACCCTGTGAGAGGAGGCTTGGGTCCTCCCCCAGATGCACAGGACCGTCCACCTTTAGAGACCTGACCAGATTGAACCAGTTCCTCTTTGGCCAGAAGGGGGCAATTAGGATAGTAGGAACCCTTTCGTCCCTGATCTTCCTCAGAACCCGGGCTAGTAGAGGGAGCGGAGGAAACGCGTAGGCTAGACGAAACGGCCAAGCGTGGGAGAAGGCATCCACCCCGATTGCCCCGTCCTTGGGATTGAGGGAGTAGAATGTTCTTACTTTGCAATTGAGGCCCGAGGCGAACAAATCCACCTCCGGGACTCCCCAGCGCCCCACCAGGCTGCAAAAAACCGCCTGGTCGAGGCTCCACTCCCCTGGATGGAGATCCTTGCGGCTTAAATAATCCGCCTGAGAGTTCAAGTCTCCCTTGAGATGGACTGCCGAGAGAGACAGCAGAGACCTCTCGGCCCAGAGGAAGATGCGGCTGGAGATGACTTTCAGGTCGCAAAACCTGGTGCTGCCCTGATGACGAATATGGGCCACAGTGGTCACATTGTCTGACTATACCAACACATGTGACCCCCGGACCAGATCCTGCGCAGCCAGAAGAGCTTCCTCCACAGCCTGGAGTTCGCGGAAGTTGGAGGATCGAGAGCTTATCAGAGGACCCCAGATTCCTTGAAATGGGGACCCCGATACCACCGCCCCCCAGCCCCGTTGGCTGGCATCCGTCGTCACAGTAACCAGAGGAGTCCGAGACCAAGAGACTCCCCTGGCCAGATTCACCGGGGACAACCACCACCTGAGGGAGGACACCACCCTCCCTGACAAGCCAACCCTCTTGTTGAGAGAGGCGGGGAGACTATTCCAGTGCATCAGAATGTGGTCCTGAAGGCACCTGGAATGCGCCTGGGCCCACATGACAGACGGGATACATGCCGTCATAGACCCCAGTACCGACATGGACTCCCGGAGCGTGGGGGACCGTTGAGCCCTCAGGGAAGAGATTCTCGACAGAAGGGAAGTTTTGTGATCTTCTGGCAAAAGAGACACCTGTCCGTCCGAGTCCAGAAGCACCCCCAGGAATCTCCTGACTGAGGAGGGGCAAAGCTGAGACTTCGACAGATTGGGGAGCCACCCCAATGATCGAAGTATGCCCAACACCCTGTCCACGTCTGCCCTGAGGACCTCCACTGAAGGCGCGACCAGAAGAAGGTCGTCCAAGTATGGTATCAGACAGACGTCTTGTAACCTTAGGAAGGCCACTACCTCCCCCATGATTTTTGTAAAAATCCGAGGAGCAGAGGAGATGCCGAAGGGCAAAACGTTGAACTGGAAGTGGTGGACAACCCCCTGGTAAGACACCGCAAACCGCAGGTATTTCCTGTGCCGAGGATGAATCGGCACATGGAAATACTCATCCTTCAGATCTATGGTGGCCATCTGGTAGTGGGGCCCTATCAAGGGGATCACTGACCTGATTGATTCCATTTTGAACCTGCGGTAGCGGACATAATGGTTGAGCTGCCTCAGATTGATTATAATCCTGGCAGCCCCTGAAGGCTTCTTCACCATGAAGAGCCTGGAGTAATGTCCGCTGCCGCATTCCGACTCCGGAACCCTGGAGATGACCTTGGAAGCCAGAAGTTCCAGCAGGTTGGAAAACAGGAGATCCTGAGATCCCCTCGAGGGCAGGGTAGTGACTCGAAGGACCGGAGGGGGAGGAGACACAAACTCTATCAAGAGACCTTCTGATAAGATGTTTAGCACCCACTGGCAGTTGGTAATGTCTTGCCAGCGGGGGAGAAAGGAAGAGAGCCGTCCCCCTACCTGCCCCGAGTCACTGTTTGTCCTGTGAAGGACGCTGTTGGGGAGGAACGAAGATGTTCCGCCCTCGACCTTACGGGTAGGCCCAACGCCCCCCCTTCCCCTTACCTCTGGGCTGGGAGGCCTGAGGCACCTGGGGACGAAAAAAAATGACCGTTTCCCCCACGGGGTTCGGGAAGCGCCTTCTTATCGGAGGCCTTCTCCAGGATGTCATCCAGGGCGGGCCCAAAAACCAAATCTCCCTTAAAGGGAATGGAGCAAAGGCGCATTTTAGATGTGGAATCCCCCGCCCACATCTTTAACCACAGAGCTCGCCGAGCCGAATTGGAGAGTACGGATGTACGGGCCGCCATGCGTACTGATTCCGCCGAGGCGTCAGCCAAGAATACAAAAGCCTTTTTTAATAATGGCAAGGATTCTAGAAGCTCCTCCCGGGAGGTACCCTGGGAGATATGGCACTCAAGCTGATCTAGCCACCTGAGGATCGAACGGGAAACGCAGGTGGAAGCGATATTAGCCTGTAAGGCAGATGAGGACGCTTCCCACGAACGTTTCATCAGCCCTCAATTTTCCTGTCCATCTGATCCTTTAGCTGGGATGTATCCTCGAAAGGAAGGGCAGTCTTTTTAGCCACCCGAGTGACCTGGACATCCACCTTGGGGACATCCCAAGAAAATGGGGTGTCCTCCAGGGGAAACCGATTCCTCAAACCGCCCCTAACCCTCTTCTCAGGAAACTCCCATTCCTGAGCAATGAGATCCTGGATGTTAGGATGGACGGGAAACCTCACCGGCTTGACAGGACGAAGGCCAGAAAACATAGAATCCTGGACAGAGTGGAGGACCGGCTCCTCCTCCAAACCCATAGTGCTACGTACTGCACTAATAAGCTCAGCCAAATCCTCTGAGGAGAACAGGAATCTGCTCGAGTCAGGCGGCCTGGAGGAAGAACCATCATCCCAATTATCCGAGCCCGAGTCTAACTGGCCCTCGGAGTCAGATGGGTCCTGCTGCAGTTTCCTCTTTTTGGGAGACGGAGGAGCCGGGACTGGGGTGGGAGCAGCCGTAGGCAGGGAAGCCAAAGAGGCCCGAATCTCATGCTTCACCATGGAGCGCAATTTCTCCACTAGGAGGGGTGTTCAGCCCGAACCACATGATCTGTATACTCCTGGCAGAGTTTCTTATCCCAGGGGGAAGGAAACTTCCTATTGCAGACCGGGCAACGCTTCCCACCGGGCTTTTTAATGGCTGGCTTCTCTCCCTGTAAAACACAGAGAGGGTGCCATAAGCATCTGCCTGAAAACCGGCACACGGACCCCCCCTCGGCACAGACTTACTGTGGCTGGGGTAGAGCTGGTCTCAGCAGCTGTATCAGCCATCCTGCAAAAAGAGGTGCTCACCTGACTGCTGACTTCAGGGCAGCTTAAATGACTTAAGCCTGCCCCACCGCTCCAATCAATGTGCCCCCATCCCCCCTGCAGGGTCCGGAGCAGGCCGCAGTACCGCCGGGCGTGCTCTGCACGCTGTCCTCCCGGCTCCGACCGCCGGAACCGGAAGCGCCGTCATCGGGAGCACGGGAACCGGAAGTGACGCCCGCTGACGTCACATCCGGCCGGCGCGACAGCGCGCGTGCAGGGGGGAAGCCGCCGGGCCCAGGGAACACCGAGAGGCCGCCGGCGGGGCTCCCCCACCCCGCATCACCTCCGCAGAGGATCCGGAGGAGTAGAGGACGGTCCTGCCGCCCAAAGCCCGCGGCAGGAGCAGTAGGAGGAGGGGAGCCGCAGCACCGACCAACACTGCCCGGCTTATCCAGGTATGCTGCAGTCGCCGGCCCCACAGCATAGGAGACAGAACAACCTCTCCATGCCCCATGGGGACAGGAAAGACACTGGCTAATGGGAGGTGGGAGGGGCCTTTTAACCTCTCTTATGTTCCTGTCCCCATTAGGGCGTGGCGAGGCTACCTCCCATGCTGTCGTGGAAGGTGACTAGAGAAAAGGGTTTTATTAACCTCTCACAAGCCACAACGCGTCTCTGCAGCACACCTCTCCTGGTTTTAGCACACAATCTGGACAGGACCTGATCAGGGAAAAAACTACAGTGTGAAACCAGCCTACAGGCTACTACATTCACACTTTTTTTTTTTTCTTTTCAACCATTAATTTTTTATTAAGAGTATATCAAATATCCAAATAGAGACAATAACAGTGCTTGTGGTAGAAAACATGGCAACTACAGAAAAAAAAAAAAAAAAAAAAAAAATCAAGATTTAAAAATCGAAAATCGTCCATAGGTTTAAATAAAATCGAGATTTTGATTTTTCCCAAAATCGCCCAGCCCTAACTCCCGGACACAAAAACGTTGCTTGCAACGTTTTGTGTGTCCGGGGAGAACAATTTCCCCAAAATTGGAGTCTCCCGGATTCCCCCAGATACTCTCGGGGTAATCTGGCGGGGCTCCCTTAAAGGGATCCTGTCACCGCCAGAACGCCTCCTGAGGCGGCCGTCACACGCTGAGATATCGTGCAAGATATCGCTTGAAACCGGCAGATTAAACATCGCGCAAGCGATGTCTGTGCGTGTGACGGCCAGATACGACGAGCGATATCTGATCAAATCTCTAAATCGTGATCTGAGGTTCGGTTCTCAGATCTGACGATATCGCCCAATTAAATACGCACAATCGACACGTGTAAATTCCCGACATCAGACGAAACGTGTGATTTCAGCGATGGCAAAATCCATCACGTAGGCGTGTCAGGAGTTTCCTATTGCCTGACCCCCTCAGTGGTGATTCGTGCAACGAAATGGTTTCGGATTGGCTGCTTCACCACTAGCTCGCATTGGTGGAAGATGATGCGTTGCCATTGGCTGCCCTCATATATACATTACGATCAATATCACAGGACATTGTGGGGATGAGGCCGCCATGTTTCAAAGGACATCTGACCCAATGAGGACGCAGTACTGAGCACCAATGGTGTAGTGAGGGGCGCAGCTTGGAGCCCATGTACCACGCCTATCGGCTCCGATAACGCCCACATTTGCTCCCATATCGTTTAGGAGATTTCTGTGTGACTTTAGCTGAACGATGTCCACTGCTGATAACTGCATCTCTCAGACGATCGCTGGATGGGTGGATCGGGGAATCGTCTGAGCGATGTCTGTGGGTGTAGCGTCGTGATGAGCGATTTTGCGCGTCGTTCGCACGATATGCAAATTTAACATCGTCTACGATATCTTTAGCGATATCTCAGCGTGTGACGGCCGCCTAAGCTAGCAAAACATGTCCCTGCAGCATCCCATCACTAATCTCACGCTCCTTTTGTCTCCTAAAAGCATCCTGTGAAAGTGCATAAAAACGTTTTAATACTTACTCATTAGTGATTATAATTAGCAGGGGTTATATTCTTTAGTCACCAGGGCGGGCTGTTTTGCAGGCTCCAGGATCCACTCTCTCGCTGTTTGCTCTGCTTGTGCAGGCTTTACCCTCCCCCCTCTCTATCACTCACAGAATGCAAATCATTAGTCCTGCCTTCAGCTCCATATCACAGCAGCACAGACAGAGAAAGGGTGGATCCTCGAGGCTGCAAAACAACATGCCCTGGTGACTATAGAATATAGCCCCTGCTAATTATAATGAGGAAGTATTAAAACGTTTTTATGCACTTTCACAGGATGCTTTTAGGAGACAAAAGAAGTGTGAGATTAGTGATAGGATGCTGCAGGGACATGTTTTGCTAGCTTATGAGGCATTTTGGAGGTGACAGGATCCCTTTAACATGGAAGCCTATTGGGCCGGATTGCCCCAATCCGGGAGGATCCGGGAACCGGACACCAGCGGCTGCACACTGCTGTTATTTCAGGACCGTGACTAGCTCTCTGCGAGCCGCGGTCCTGAATTATCATCAGCAGCAGCTGCGTCAGGCTGCACACCGGACAAGAGGGCATATTTGCCCTCCGGTTCTGTGTGCTGATCCGGTCCGGGGCTGTCAGGTTCACCCCTGACAGCCCCAGATCTGACCTGACCGTAGTGTGAAGGCAGTCTAAGAAAATCCTGAAAGCAAGCCCTGTTAATGGCTCTTGAGGACTGGAGTTGTGCACAGCTACCTTAAAAAGGGATGTCTGATAAAGTCAGAGATAGGACGGTCACCCACTAAAAAGCCATTAGTATTTATCATATTAACCTTCTTAAATGTACAATCCAAAAGGGGAGCAATGAAAAAAATCCCTTCGTCTCCAGTCATTGCTTTCTTCACAATGATATTGATCAAATTATACACTGACGAGCCAGAAAAATTAAAGGATTGACTTGTTTATTGTGAACTATAGGTACTGTATATGCCCAAAGACATTAACCAGTCTGCAGCGACCAATCTGCGTTAAAAAAAAAAAATTAAAAAAAATAAAAAAACTAAATAAGACTTTTTTTTTCTGAGTTATTACATTTTATGGATGCATTTTATTTTTATTTGGTGATAGGGTACAATTACACCACTGTTTTAGATACAAATTCGTCTTGGAGTATAGTGGCTGCTGTTCTATTTACAGAGTGCAGTAACAATTCACTAAGGGAGGTGGAGCAGGTCACCTTTCACTCACTGAAAATTATGTCAAGGTAAAGAAAACCCATCATTGTGTTATTTGACTTTTACAGTTACTTCTTTTACCTACAAAGACTACGCACAGCCTTCAAAACTTCAGACTGCTTAGGAAGGAAGGAAAGATTTATTGCCAACTGACTTGGACTACATGTTTTGATGAATTGCTGGAAGTGTACACTGGCTGATAAAGAAGGATTGGTTTACTTCAAAAATAGGCTCTTTTACAAAAGGAAACTAATACTCTGGAGGGAAAAAGTTGTAATCAGGCAGACAATGTTCAAAATGCTGAAAAACGGGCAACAAAGTTAGGCCGGTTTCACAGTAGCGTTTAACGCAACATATGCTGCATAGTTCTTTTTTAAAATCCGCAAGCGTATTGCGGATCTATCTTTAACATGGTGTGCGCAGGTGAACGCAGGGACCTGCGTTGGCGTCAGTATGTCTGCATATGCGTCCCTGTGGTTTCTTGGCGCCCAGCGAATGCAACATGTTGCATTTTTTGATGACTGGAAAATGCGCAAGCATGCACATGAGTGCGTAAAAACAACACATTATTCTCTATGGGTGCGCAATGGCTTGCACATGGCTGTGTACGATGCGCATGACAGCGCATGCCCAGTAAGCGATTTCGCTTAACACACGCCCTGTGGGAGTGGCTTGTCTTAAAAATTCAAGAAAACACTTGTGGAAATATTGAACGCATGCGCAAAAAAAAACAAAACGTAAAACGCATACAAACAATGCATGTGCTGCTTTTCTTGGATGTCTTGCATACGCTCAAGCAGATAAAAAAATGTTGCATAAGCATGCGTTTTGGCATGTGTTTCCGCATGCGCAGCATACAAAAACGCTAATGTGATAGTAGCCTTAGGCTACGTTCACACATTGCGTATTTTGCCGCGTTTTTTTACGCGCGTTTTTCAAAATACGCAATGTGCCTTTTGTCTGCCTGCAAAGTGAATGGGAAATTCACTTTGCAGTGCAGACATTACGTAAAAATACGCACTGCGTTTTCCTGGAGAAAGCGCAGCTCCGTAAACAATTGACATGTCAATTGTTTACGCAGCTACTTCTGCGTATTCTCCCAGAGGGGAGGAAGAATCCTGCTTCCTCCTCCCCTCTGACAGCTGTGGTCGCCCATTAGATTTCACAGTGTATTAATATACACTGGGAAATCTAAATTAAACAAAAGTAAGTGAATGAAAAATAAAAAAGAATTAATACTTCACCTGTCCGACGCCTTCTCCCGCTGTCTGGTGCCTTCTGCCGCTATCCGGTCTCCGGTTCTAAGTGAGATGTCTTCTGACAAGACCTGTGGTGATGTCAGAGGGGCGTTCCCGGGCACTCGCGGTCATGTGATACATATCACATGACCGCGAACAGCCAATCAGCGCTGGGAACGCCCCCCCTCTGACGTCACCACAGGTCTTCTCAGTACACCTCTCACTTGGAACCGGAGACCGGAGAGCGGCAGAAGGCACCAGACAGCGGGAGAAGGCGTCGGACAGGTGAAGTATTAATTCTTTTTTATTTTTCATTCACTTACTTTTGTTTAATTTAGATTTCGCAGTGTATATTAATACACTGTGAAATCTAATGGGGCTGTCACAGAGGGGAGGAGGAAGCAGGATTTTTCCTCCCCTCTGTGACATCACTGCGCTTTCTGAAGTAAAGAAAGCGCAGTGTGTGAAAGCCCCTGCGTATTTTGTTGCGCTTTTTTGCGTGGCCGAAAAACGCGGCAAAAAGCGCGCGCAAAAGAGCGCAGCAAAATACGCAAATGTGTGAACGTAGCCTTAATGTAGTGGTCTCAATCAAGAAATTTCAATCTTAAAGAGGACCTGTCACCCCCCCCCCCCATGCATGCTGATTTAATAGCAGCACTGAATGCAGAATGTCTGCTGCATTCAGGCAAGGGGACCTCCCATCCCTTAAGCCTCCCTGTACCCAGAGAAAATTGAATTAAAAAACTTACAATGTGGAGCCAAATAGAAGGTGGCTAGAGGCTGGAGCGAACGCTCTTCAGAGGGCAATTTCACGCCCCCTGGATATACCATCCTCCCTCTGCCGCTTCCTCCTCCTGCCAGTCATGTTCTCCCTCGCCTGCTGTATGAGATGTAGAACACAGGCGCAGAGCCAAGGATCATATTCCTCAGGGAGTAACCACAAAATTTTGCACAGTCACACGGTCTGGACCCCAAGAGTGTCATAGGCTATGTTGTGAGGCGAAATTTTAACCCCGCGCGTTCCAGTTCACCAAACAATTTTGCCCCCATCTACATAATGGGGAAAAAGTGAAAGGAAATGTGTTGTAGGCAAATTGACAGCTACCAGATGTGAACAAGGGGGACTTAAAGAATGAGAGCGATGCCGCCAAAGAGTATATACCATACAGTTGCTAAGGTGGGGCCCAGACATAGGATACTCACCACACACGGGGATATGAACACACACACAAAATGCGCCTCACACTACCACGTGCTTGAACACATATACCACCCTCAGCACACGTCACCACACATACACCAACCTCGCCACATAATCGCCCTAAAACACACACAAGTCTGGTATTATCCTTCAACAATAAAAATCTGATTAATAAGCAGGAAAACTACAAGAGAAACAAATGTACCATATAGGAAATACGGCAGCTGTCAGTCACATGAGCTGTCTATTATGTGTATGTGTGAGCTAATATATACTGTCAGGAGGGTTTCCTGCTGCCTGGGGATTTATCAAGCTGCCAATAGCAACCAATCACAGCTCAGCTTCTATTTTGCTACTGTTAATCTGAGCTCTGATTGGTTAATATAGACAACAAAGGACATTCTCAGTAAAGCTTCTGTGAGGCAATAGGATGTCAGTTAGGGTGTGTTGGTGGAAAGGCTGATGTCAGTCACATTACCTCTATGTGAGAGGATATAGAAACTGTGGAATATCTGTGGTGTTTAAATATATATTGTGAAATGCTTCTATTAGCTTAGTTTTTGCCTTTTAATAATTACATTTCTATCGATTCGTTTTGTGGTTTTTGTGTGCTGAATAAATTTGTTAACAGTATGTATAATTATATACATATACACACACACACACACACACACACACACACACACACACACACACATATACACACACACACACACACACACAGTCAGTTGTGGCCAAAAGTATTGGCACCCCTGCAATTCTGTCAGATAATACTCAGTTTCTTCCTGAAAGTGATTGCAATCACAAATTCTTTGGTATTATTATCTTCATTTAATTTGTCTTAAATGAAAAAACACAAAAGAGAATGAAGCAAAAAGCAAAACATTGATAATTTCACACAAAACTCAAAGAATGGGCCAGACACAAGTATTGGCACCCTCAGCCTAATACTTGGTTGCACAACCTTTAGCCAAAATAACTGCGATCAACCACTTCTGGTAACCATCAAGGAGTTTCTTACAATGCTCTGCTGGAGTTTCTTACACTGCTCCAGGTCCCTGATATTTGAAGGGTGCCTTCTCCAAAGTGCCATTTTTAGATCTCTCCACAGGTGTTCTATGGGATTCAGGTCTGGACTCATTGCTGGCCACCTTAGAAGTCTCCAGTGCTTTCTCTCAAACCATTTTCTAGTGCTTTTTGAAGTGTGTGTTTTGAAGACCCATAACCTCTGAGGGAGACCCAGCTTTCTCACACTGGGCCCTACATTATGCTGCAAAATTTGTTGGTAGTCTTCAGACTTCATAATGCCATGCACACGGTCAAGACGTCCAGTGCCAGAGGCAGCAAAGCAACCCCAAAACATCAGGGAACCTCCGCCATGTTTGACTGTAGGGACTGTGTTCTTTTCTTTGAATGCCTCTTTTTTTTCTCCAGTAAACTCTATGTTGATGCCTTTGCCCAAAAAGAGAGAACATTCTTCCAAAACGTTTTAGACTTTCTCAGGTAAGTTTTGGCAAACTCCAGCCTGGCTTTTTTATGTCTCAGAGTAAGAAGTGGGGTCTTCCTGGGTCTCCTACCATACAGTCCCTTTTCATTCAGACGCCGACGGATAGTACGGGTTGACACTGTTGTACCATCGGACTGCTGTGCAGCTTGAACTTGTTTGGATGTTAGTCGAGGTTCTTTATTCACCATCCGCACAATCTTGCGTTGAAATCTCTTGTCAATTTTTCTTTTCCGTCCACATCTAGGGATGTTAGCCACAGTGCCATGGGCTTTAAACTTCTTGATGACACTGCGCACGGTAGACACAGGAACATTCAGGTCTTTGGAGATGAACTTGTAGCCTTAAGATTGCTCATGCTTCCTCACAATTTGGTTTCTCAAGTCCTCAGACAGTTCTTTGGTCTTCTTTCTTTTCTCCATGCTCAATGTGGTACACACTAGGACACAGGTTGAGTCAACTTTAATCCATGTCAACTGGCTGCAAGTGTGAATTAGTTATTGCCAACACCTGTTGTAAGTTACAGGTGCTGTTAATTACACAAATTAGAGAAGCATCACATGATTTTTCTAAAGGGTGCCAATACTTTTGTCCACCCCTTTATGTTTGGTGTGGAATTATATCCAATTTGGCTTTAGGACAATTCTTTTTGTGTTTTTTTTCATTGAAGACAAATTAAATGAAGATAATACCAAAGAATTTGTGATTGCAATCATTTTCAGGAAGAAACTGAGTATTATCTGACAGAATTGCAGGGGTGTCAATATACTTTTGATCACAACTGTATATTCTTTAGTCACCAGGGCATGTTGTTTTGCAGCCTCGAGGATCCACCCTCTCTCTGTCTGTGCTGCTGTGATGTGCAGCTGAAGGCAGAACTAATGATTTGCATTCTGTGAGTGATAGAGAGGGGGGAGGGCAAAGCCTGCACAAGCAAAGCACACAGACAGAGAGAGGGAGGATCCTCGAGGTTGCAAAACAGACCGCTCTGGTGACTAAAGAATATAGCCCCTGCTAATTATAATCACTAATGAGTAAGTATTAAAACGTTTTTATGCACTTTCACAGGATGCTTTTAGGAGACAAAAGGAGTGTGAGATTAGTGATGGGATGCTGCAGGGACATGTTATGCTAGCTTAGGAGGCGTTGTGGAGGTGACAGGATCCCTTTAAACTCAGTATGGAGGCCACATGTACAGCGAGATCTCTGGTTAAGTGGTGTCATGAATTAAAGTAAGGGCTATCTACACAGCTAATAAAGACTTGCGGGGGAAAAAGACATGACAGAAACTGCTTGTGAATCTAAAGAAATTGAGAAAACTTAGCTTAAGCAGTGGCCACTGCGTAAGTGCCCGATAACCGCGTCATGGTCTTTCTCACTTTATCGGGTCCTAACCGTGTGCCTCTCTTGCGATGAATGATGTATGTATAGGTTATCATTAGTGATGAGCGAGCACTAAAATGCTCGGGTGCTCGGTGCTCTGGCCGAGCATCTCAAGATACTCGTGTACTCGGCCGAGCACCGAGCCCAATGTAAGTCAATGAGTGACAGGCTCTGCCCACAGACTTCCGGTTATAAAAGGAGTATTGCTGGGAAAGGGCGGGAGGGGGGGGAACTTTTTGAAATCGCTGCAACATACAACACCTTGCTGTGGCCCCCAGAGGGATCCTAACAATGAATCCGCCCTCTGTGAGGTCCAGCTCACTGTGTGCACTGAAGGGAGCTGTGTACATGTGTCAGATCGCTTATTATTACCGAGCAGTCCGAGCATCTCGGCGGTACTCGCCGAGCATCCCGAGTAACGGGATACTCGTGCGAGTACCGAGCTGCGCAGAGCATACTCGCTCATCACTAGTTATCATGTCTCTATATACCATTAAAACCAGCTGTGGGGGAAGTGGGGGAAGGTAAAGTTATCCTGGACATGACTACAACAAAATGGATACCAGACTTAGCTACCGGGCTGGGAAGGGAGCTCAGTCAAAAACCAGTAGTACAATTATATAGAATATCCAAGGAGAAAAAAGCCAGGCGGCACTCACCGATTTTTTATGATCCTTTTATTAGTCTAGTAACATACAAGACTGTTTCCAGCATGGAGAGGGAGTGGGGAGCACGGACAAAGGCTGCCGTCTCGCCGGACAATGCCGCTTTCATGGGACCTCAGTACACTAAAACTGCTCGGTTCATGTTTAATTTCACTTAAATTAACTGAAGCAAGTGTTAAAAAATAAAAAAATCCTCACCTCTCCGGCGTGTGTCCAGCGATGCGCGCCATCTATCACGAGCTTAAGGACCTGGCGGGGCTACCTGATCAGCTAATTGGTCACATGACCGCATCAGCTGAGCGGTTTACATCTCCCGCCCGCCAAAACTGATCGGTTTTAGTGAGTTTTTGATATTGCATATTTTCACTGCATCAAAATAAAATGCAGCATCTTACAGCGCAAGCAAAGTAGACAGGGCTTATAATTAATCTCATTCAACAATCAGCATCCAGATAAAGTCTGGCATCACTGAACGATTGGTATACCTTGCTCCACTAAAACCTCTGAAGGAGGTTACCGCACACACACTTGCATCACAGAGCGGTCATCTTCACAGAGGTCCAAGACTGCTGTGGCAGTAATGCAGAAGGTGGTATGTTTCATTAACAGCGCTGAGCACCGCAGTGACATCATTGCTCTGAGCCCGGTCACATGACCTTAGAAGCAGGAAGACCGGAGGGAGGGCGCTCTGTGCCAACATTGAACTCACCCTCCGGCAATTCTAAGCTTTATTTTGTAGTAATCACCAGCATGGGGGCAATAACTGTGATGGGGGTGTACAATGATTAGGGCTATATACCAGTGATGGGGCAGGTGGGTGTACAATGATGAGGGGGCTAAATACCAGTCATGCGTGGTGTGTGTGTGTGTGTGTGTGTGTGTGTGTGTGTGTGTGTGTGTGTGTGTGTGTGTGTGTGTGTTACAATGATGGAAAGCTATATATAGTAGTGGGGGCTATAAACCAGTGATGGAGGTGCTATATACAGTAATGGGGTTATATACAGTAATGGGGGCTATGAACCAGTGATGAGGGGGAACATATACTAGTGATGGGGGGCAGGCTATAAACCAGTAGTGGGGGGGGCTGTAAACAAGCGGCAGGGGGGGGGGGGGGCTGCTATATACTGTGATGGGGGGGCTATATACAGTCATGATAGCCATATACCAGTGATGGGGGGAGGGGGGGCTCTTGAGGAGCAATATACCAGGATAGTGGTTTGCTGCATTTCCAACCCTAGGCTTATTCTCGAGTCCAAAATGTTTCCCCAATTTTTGGGGAAAAATTAGGGGCCTCGGCTTATACTCGAGTATATATGGTAGGTAATAATGCAAAATGCTGACCGGGTGTAAATTACAAACTGACAGCATTTTACAGTCTAGATACACAGAGATTTTATTTTAAAAAAAACTGGACAACGCCTTTAATTCCACAACACTTGACATAATATATATAATTAATATATGCATACGTGCACACACATTTACACACAGTACAGTTTGTACACTACACCAGCACAGTATACATATGATATGTTGTATAATGCACTTATGTAAAAGATAAGAGTAGATGTATACTTACAAGAAATCATATATATATTTTTCCGTCTCTGAGCATGGGTGTACGTTGGGAAGAATACCCATCAGGTAGCAACTATCCAAGGCGTACATGAAGCCAACATGAGGGAGTATTTTAATCTCAGACATTTATGGCCAAGATGCAAATACCTGGGTGTAAGAGGCAGCCCAAAGTCCAGAAAGCACTGTGCTTACCTTTACCCAAATCATCCTTACATTTCTATGGCATGGAGGGAAGGGGGGGGAAGGGGGGGGGGGGTGGAAACAACAGTACAACACAGCCAGCTCAGCAATTTCGATAGTCTTAGGGTACCTTTACACGTCGCAACATTGCATGCAATTTCACTTGCAACTTACTGGTTGCAGTGAAATCATGGACACATTGTTACATTTGTACACGGCAACAAAATGGAACAATGTGTCCATGATTTCACTGCAACCAGTAAGTTGCAAGTGAAATTGCATGCAATGTTGCGACGTCTAAAGGTACCCTTATCCACCTCTAGCTGCTATACATAGGAGCAGAAATATATTTGTATATCCACCATTAATGGCTTAAAAGGGAATGGTCCTTTAATGAATAAGGCCAGGTAAAATATCTGAAAATTAAAAACAAGTTTATGGGTTATGGTTACAGTCATTAAAGACAAATTGTCTCTTCAATAAAACTCTTTACACCTTTTATACAGTGCCCTGTGAAAAGTATTCGGCCCCCTTGAACCTTAACCTTTTGACACGTCAGAACAGAAAGGTATGAATTCTAATTTGTTTGTGAAGAATCAACAACAAAGTGAGACTCAATCGTGAAGTGGAACAAAATTCATTGGATATTTTAAACTTTAACAAATAAAAAAAACTGAAAAGTGGGGCGTGCAATATTATTCGGCCCCCTTGAGTTAATACTTTGTAGCGCCACCTTTTGTTGCGATTACAGCTGCAAGTCACTTGGGGTATGTCTCTATCAGTTTTGCACATCGAGAGACTGAAATTCTTTCCCATTCTTCCTTGCAAAACAGCTGGAGCTCAGTGAGGTTGGATGGAGAGCGTTTGTGAACAGCAGTTTTCAGCTCTTTCCACAGTTTCTCTATTGGTTTCAGGTCTGGACTGTGACTTGGCCATTCTAACACCTGGATACGTTTATTTTTGAACCATTCCATTGTAGATTTTGCTTTATGTTTGGGATCATTGTCTTGTTGAAAGATAAATCTCCGTCCCAGTCTCAGGTCTTTTGCAGAATCCAACAAGTTTTCGTCCAGAATGGTCCTGTATTTGGCTCCTTCCATCTTCCCATCATGTTAGCCATCTTCCCTGTCCCTACTGAAGAAAAGCAGGCCCAAACCATGATGCTGCCACCACCATGTTTGACAGTGGGGATTGTGTTTTGAGGGTGATGAGCGGTGTTGCTTTTACGCCAAACATATCGTTTTGCATTGTGGCCAAATTTAATTTTGGTTTCATCTGACCAGAGCACCTTATTCCACATGTTTGTTGTGTCTCCCAGGTGGCTTGTGACAAACTTCAAACGAGACTTTTATGGATGTCTTTGAGAAATGGCTTTCTTCTTGCCACTCTTCCATAAAGGCCAGATTTGTGCAGTGTACGACTGATTGTTGTCCTATGGCCAGACTATCCCGCCTCAGCTGTAGATCTCTGCAGTTCATCCAGAGCGATCATGGGCCTTTTGGCTGCATCTCTAATCAGTCTTCTCCTTGTTTGAGATGAACGTTTAGAGGGACGGACAGGTCTTAGTAGATTTGCAGTGGTCTGATACTCCTTCCATTTCAATATGATCGCTTGCACAGTGCTCCTTGAGATGTTTATAACTTGGGAAATCTTTTTGTATCCAAATCCGGCTTTAAACTTCTCCACAACAGTAGGCCACTTCACATGCTAGGATATAGGTGAACGAGATTGTTAGCTATGTCACGTGACCGCGATCCTTCCGACATCCTTAGTGCATTGTCACACGCAAGGATATTATTAACTATCTAAAATTTAGCAATGCCCCAGCTATTTTGAGAAGAACTTTTGAACGATGTAAAACAGCTGCAGGAATAGGAGAATTATGAACAATATCGTTCAAAAAGGTGTCACACTGAACAATGTTGCTGCTTCCCTGAACGTTAATTGGACGACGAATGATAGATTTGGGGTCAGGATCTCAAATTTTTGATGAACGTTCCGACGATTTTTCCTTCCTACATCGTTTGTTTAGATGAGACGCACAAACGATATCGTTTGAACGATCACAAATCCGTGACGTTTCAACAATATCGTTAATGAAATCCTAGCGTGTGAAGTGGCCTTTAGGCGGCCGTCACACGCTTCAATATCGTGAGCGATATTGTTAGCGATCACGTGCACGCGCGATCGCTAACAATATCGCTCACATCGCTGGTGAGCTGTCACACAGACAGACTCACCAGCGATGTGGAACAGCGAAATCGCTGGTAACTATGGTACACATCTGGTTACTAGGCGCCGCGCGGCGCTTAGTAACCCGACGTTTACCATAGATACCATCTCCCAGCATAGGCTCTGCCGCTGGGAGATCGTTCATTGTGGTGTCACACACCACGATGAAGCAGACTGAACAAGTGTTTATCGCTTGATATGAGCTCCGGCTCTCATATCTGCGATGTCACGATCAAGCGATTTTACATTGTAAAATCGCTTGATTGGACGCAGCAATGCACAAACGATATCGCTTAAGCGATTAAAACGCAGACCGCTTAAACGATATCGTGCATTAAATTGAAGCGTGTGACGGCCGCCTTAGGACAACATTGGATCATTCAGAGATCCTCACAGAACTTCTGGGGTGATTTTGCTGCACTAAAAATAAAGGGGCCGAATAATATTGCGCGCCCCACTTTTCAGTTTTATTTGTTAAAAAAAAAAGTTTAAAAAATATGCAATAAATTTCGTTCCACTTCACAATTGTGTCCCACTTGTTGATTCTTCACAAAAAAATTTGCATTTATATCTTTATGCTTGAAGCCTGAAATGTGGCAAAAGGTTGAAAAGTTCAATGGGGCCGAATACTTTCACAAAGCACTGTAAGGGTGCCTTCACATTAGCGTTCCTCTCCGCAACGTTCTGCGGAGGGGATCCGCAATGTGAACGCAGCACCGCAAGCCCCTATGTTTAGAATGGGAGCGCACGGTGCTGCGCTTGACAGCGCAAGACCGTGCGCACCCATTCACTCCCATATGTGATCTGTGCGCAGGCGGATGCCTGCACACAAATCACACACTCTAGTCCGCACTAGAAATGCAACATGTTGCGTCCCTGGTGCGGGCGGGAGTGTGTGATTTGTGCGCAGATCACATATGGGAGTGAATGGGTGCGCACGGTCTTGCGCTGTCAAGCGCAGCACCGTGCGCTCCCATTCTACACATGTGAATGCAGCACCGCAAGCCCCTATTGCGGATCCCCTCCGCAGAACGCTGCGGAGGGGAACGCTAATGTGAAGGCACCCTAACTAGGAGAAACTGCACAACTAATTTGGCTGCAAGTCAATTGTACGTATCTTTAGAATTACTGGTATGACACAGGCTACAGTTAGGGCCTTTTTGTTTTTGCTCTGTCACTTCAAAGTTCAAAACAGGCCCAGTAACAAATACGAGACAATGCTGGCATGCACAGTTTACCCTCTAAGTATTTTTATCCTGAACACAGCAGCCAGGATCAGATCGCCACAGTGCGAACCAGACGGCTGCCAACTCTGCTCGGGTCGCCACAGTGCGAACCGGACGGTTGCCAACTCCACTTGGGTGGCTATAATGCAAACCAGACTGATGACGTCTCCGTTCTTGTCGCTACAATGCGAACTGGATGGCTAGCGCCTCCGCTTGGGTTGGTAAAGTGCAAACTGGATGACTAATGGTGGGTTTACACACACCAATCATTGTATCCAATCTCTGAACCAATCTCTGGTTGCAGTGAAATCATGGACAGATTGCTCCATGTTGTACACAGCCACAAAATGGAACTATGTGTCCATGATTTCACTGCAACCAGAGATTGGTTCAGAGATTGGATACAATGATTGGTGTGTGTAAACCCACCATAACACCACTCGGGTCACTACAATTGGAACCAGACCAGGGCTGTTGAGTCAGAACCAGACCAGGGCTGTTGAGTCAGAACCAGACCAGGGCTGTTGAGTCAGAGTTGTGTATTCGATATCCATTCTGGGGGGGGGGGGGGGGGGGTCGGTATAAAATGGACCGACTCTGAAAATATATAATAAATTGGGTACAATAGTTCAATGCAGTATGTGCTAAATATTATCATTATGCTCTATCTAAATATATTGATTATTGTATCATAATAATGACGTTTGCATTATACTACAATAAATTTATCACTTAAACACGAACCATGTATGAGGGAGTTGAAATCATGGAGTTGGAGTCAGGGAAATTAAGTTGGAGGTTTGCCCTGAACCGGACGGCCCACGCCTCTGCACGGGTCGGCACAGTGCGAACCGGACGGCCCACGCCTCTGCACGGGTTGGCACAGTGCGAACCGGACGGCCCACGCCTCTGCACGGGTCGGCACAGTGCGAACCGGACGGCCCACGCCTCTGCACGGGTCGGCACAGTGCGAGCCGGACGGCCCACGCCTCTGCACGGGTCGGCACAGTGCGAGCCGGACGGCCCACGCCTCTGCACGGGTCGGCACAGTGCGAGCCGGACGGCCCACGCCTCTGCACGGGTCGGGACAGGGTGAACTGGACGACTCACGTCTCCGCACGGGTCGGCACAGTGCGAACCGGACGGCCCACGCCTCTGCACGGGTCGGGACAGGGTGAACTGGACGACTCACGTCTCCGCACGGGTCGGCACAGTGCGAACCGGACAGGTGAGAACTCCACAGTGTTAAGAGCAGCTCTGAGCTCCTTATCAGCCCACATTTGTAAAGAATGAAGGTCATGTGTCATTTAGGTGATCTGTGAGAAAACCTCCTCCACAGGCTTTAAGGTAAAGGTTCAATTTGACAGCAGGTAACTGTGCCACAGGAGCGAGGTCACACTGCTTCTCAGCTGACCTCAGAGAGAGAGCGAACACCTGAGCCCAGCACATGGAGCCCAGTACAAGAACGCTGCTTCCTCCTCACCTGCCCCTTCCTCAGCACTTTTTGCACGTCCATAAAGACCCTGAGAGCCGCCATCCTTGTCAGTGAAGTGCACGCTTGTCCTTTCCCCTCTGTGATATGGGCGGAGCTTAAGGGCAAGCAGCGAATAAACAGCCTAGACCAGACGACTCCAGCCTCTCCTCTTCACGCATGCGCAGTTTTTACGTTCGTCCATGAGGTGATTGGCGCTGCAGCCTCTGTCCTGTGTGACCCACACATCACCTGCGTTTACACACTGAGCTGTGACGTAGGGTCACGTGCACTAGAGCGGTCATGTGACTGTGCACTCGCCGCTAAATTCTCATTCCGTTCGCGGTAGAAGAGAGCGTGACCGAACGAACAACAGCCGGTGTGTGGGGGCTCCGCTGATGTTCAGAGAGGGGAGCTACCGAGCTGTGAGGGTATTAACATGGGCCGACATGGCTGACTGCTCTGCCTGTGGATGTGCGGGAACCTTTAGGGTTTACATGATGGTTTATTGATGGGCGGGGAGATGATTCTAGAACTCTTTGTAGTGTAGCTCAGGGCTGTGAGGAGAAGTGCAGTAAATGTTTTACCTCAGTAAGGCTAGGGTCACATTAATGTTAAACAGGACTTGTGTTAAAAAAAAATAGGTTTTGGCAGCATAAACGCAGTGCTAGCGCCATGGTAGCTCCGCATTAAGCTGCCAATGTTACCCTATGGAGACGCAGCTCAAATGCCGGCATCTGATTGAAATCTTGCATTATTTCCTAACGCTTTCAACAACGTCTTTTCTCGCGTTAGGAAATAACACGAGATTTCACACAGATGGCCGCGTCACTGCGTTTATGCTGCCAAATTCTAAGTTTTTAACGCAAGCCCACTTTAACATTTATGTGACCCTAGCCTAAGTGGTAACAGGAGTGGAACAATCAGAGTAAAGTATAATAGAAATACATCACCATTTCTGGATTTATCACCCACTCCTGGTTTTGGCTACAAATACTGAGGTAACAAACTTGCCAATAAAAATAAAATAAAACCTCACCTTTCCAGCGTGTGTCCCGCAATGCGCGCCATTTAGCCAGAGCTTAAGAGGGCCTGTCACCAAACCAGGCATGGTGATCTAATTACAGCACTGGATGCAGCATGTCTGCAGCATGCAGACAAGGGGTCCCCCAGCACTTGAGCAGCCCTGTACCCCGAGATAATACACTTAGAAAACTTACATGCTACAGCCACTAAGGAGGTGGCTAGGGGCTGCAGGCAAGGGCAAATTCACACCCCCTGCATGTTTAATCTGCCCACCGCTGCCAATCATTCTCTCCCTCTTCTACAGCATTTAAACAGAGGGTTTTTTTTTCTCTCCCAGAAAGTCTGTTTAGCCCCGCCCCCTGAGGGGCAGAGCCAAACGGCAAGTTCTGAAAAAGAAAAAAACTGTTTAAATGCTGCCGAAGAGGGAGAGAATGATTGGCAGCGGTGGGCAGATTAAACATGCAGGGGGTGTGAATCTGCCCTTGGCTGCAGCCCCTAGCCACTTCCTTAGTGGCTGGAGCATGTAAGTTTTCCAAGTGTATTATCTTGGGGTACAGGGCTGCTCAAGTGCTGGGTGACCCCTTGTCTGCATGCTGCAGACATGCTGCATCCAGTGCTGTAATTAGATCACCATGCCTAGTTTGGTGACAGGTCCTCTTTAAAGACCTGGCAGGGCTACCCGATCAGCTGATCGGCCACATGACCGCATCAGCTGAGCGGTTTAAATCTCCCGCCTGACAAAACCGATGGGCGGGAGATTTAAACCGCTCATCTGATGCAGTCATGTGACAGGCTCGGGCTTTCTGTGTCCGGCTCCGTGAAAATCATGGACCGGACACAGAAATGGAATCCGATCCGGTCCTTTCCTATCTGTGGGTCCTGCAAAAAATAGGATCCCCACGGACAGGAAAGAAATGCAATGTGATGTATGGAGGAGACAGGTTTTGGATGGCTTTGTATGTCATCGTTATGGTTTTGAACTGAGGCTTTGGGCAATTGGAAGCCAGTGAAGGGATTATTTTAGAGGAGAGGTAGAGCAATCGTGGGGAGAACAGGTGGATTAGTCTGGCACCAGAATTTAGGATAGATTGTAAGGGTGTGAGAGTGTTAGAAGGGAGGCCACAGAGCAGGAGGCTGCATTAATACAAGTGTGAGATAATTGGGTCATGCCCTAGTGTTTTTGAACATTTTTGGTTAAGAAATGTACAGATCCAAGAAATATTTCTGAGTTGGAGTCAGCAAGAGGTGGACAGGGCTTGAATGTGTGGCTTGAAGGAGAGCGCAGAGTCGAGGGTTCCCCTAAGCCTGTGAGCATGTGGGTCTGGGGACTAACCAGCCATTGACTTTGATGAATAGGTTTGTTGGAGGGAGAGGGGTGGAGTGAGGAGAAGGAAACAGGATGAATTCCATTTTGTCCATGTTGAGCTTTAGAAATGGGATGAAATGAGATTAGCGAGGCGGCTGAATAGAGAACTGTAGGTATTGTGTTATACAAAGTTGCAGCATCATCTACAATGTGTAAGAAACCGATGTCTGCGAGCGAGAGAAGAAACTCATAAGGGGGTGTCACACGCGTCAATGTCGTCAGTGAGATGATTGCTGACGACATTGACGGCTGATCGCTGGTGAGCTGTCACACAGACAGACTCACCAGCGATCAATGGACCAGAGACATCGTGGAAACGATTTAAATATCGTTTCCACGATGTCTTGCTCCCGCTGCCAGCCTGCTGGAAGCGGGAGCAGGCTGGTCTCCAAGGTAAACTGCGGGTATCTAGGCAGTGCGCGCTGCCTAGATACCTGATGTGTACCTTAGTTACCAGCCTCCTCCGCTCACCGGCTGGTATCTAAGGTACACAGCGGGTAACTAGGGACCCTAGTTACCCGCTGTGTACCTTAGATACCAGCCGGTGAGCGGAGGAGGCTGGTAACTAAGGTACACGTCGGGTATCTAGGCAGCGCGCGCTGCCTAGATACCCGCAGTTTACCTTGGATACCAGCTCCCAGCGCTTGTGAGAGGTGCTGGGAGCTGGAATATCGCTACTCCCGGTGTCACACGCAGCGATGCTGCGTGTACACCGGGCGACCATCGCCAGGGTTTAGGACAGATTCTAAAACCTGGCGATCATCAACCAGCGATAAATCGCTGGTTGATTCAGTATGTCACACGCATCAATATCGCTGCAACGTCACGTGCAGCCGAGATCGTGCAGGCGATATTGACGCGTGTGACATACCCTATAGAGTTGAGTTTAAATCATGGTGTTTGAGATATCTACAAGGGTGTTTAAGTTTGTGGAGCGGGGGTTGTGTAATAGGAGAGGGAAGAGAATGGAAGGCCCCTTCACATCACGTTTTTTTTGTGGATCCATAGCTATCCATTGTAAAACGGATAGCCATAGATCTGATTTGGCCTCCATGTATCCTGATGGGCACGGATTAGTCCTTAATGGCTATCCGTGTGTGCAGGGATCCAATTGTGTCCGCTTTTTTCCCGTCCCATCAAAATCGGAAAGGACTGCAGATCCAATGTGATTTGGGCCTGTGCGATTCCAAAAAAACGGATCCCACATCGGAGCAGATATAGGATCCCAACTCGACTGGTACTCGATTCAAATATGGCGGACCTATGTCGTATGCCAGAATCCCCCAGGAAAAAACAGGAAATTGTTTCCCGGATGCCAGTTTTGTATCGTTTGGTTACTGAAGCAATTGCCCCTCACGTACAACAGATTTTCTGCTCTCTGTTCCTTGTGGTAATTTCATTTTAGCAATGTATCTACAGTGAAATTAAAGAATGCAATGTGTTAAAAATAAGAAAAAAATGCTCACCGCTCCGCCAAGTGTCCCGAGATGCGAGGCGTCCATGTCCGATGACTGAAAGGATCTAAATCAGCTGACCGGCAGCAGCCAATCAGCTGATTAGTCACATTTCAGCATCAGCTAAGCGGTTTAAAACGCCCGTCAAAACCGATCGGTGAGCGGGTGATTTAAACCGCTCAGCTGATGCTGTCATGTGACACATCATCTGATTGGTTGCTGCCAGTCAGCTGATTAAGGTCCTGCAGCGATCAGACGTGGACGCCTCACATCTCAGGGACACTCGGCGGAGAGGTGAGCATTTTTTTTTATTTTTAACCATTTATTTCTTTCACTTTCGCAATGTATGTAGATACATCGCAAAAGTGAAAATACAGCCCCAACACGACTTGCCTGTGCATTGCAGACTCAGCTCCTCCCAGCTCTTTTTGTGTCCAGATCCCTCAAAATCCCGGACACAGAAATGGCATCCGGAGTTACAAATCTGTTCCTGTCCATGTGGTCCTGCAAAAAACAGGATCCCCACGGACAGAAAAAAAACGTGATGTGAAGGGGGCCAAAGAGAGTTATGGTCAGACGGGTAGAAGGTGAATTAGAGAGGTTAGATAGGGAAATAGAGAGTAGCTGCGTAGGACTATTGAGGGAGGTCGAAAAAGGAAGTGAGTGTTAAAAGTTTAGAAACAGCTGAGTGGGGAAATCACCCATGATGATGGTGAAGATGTCTGCGGAAAGGAAATGAACTAGCCAGGTGTTGAAGTTGTCAAGAAAGGTGGTGGCTGGCCCTTGTGGTTGGTGGATGACAGCCACTTTGAGGTGCAGGGAGAGTAGATGAGGATGAAGTTCATCTCAAAAGAGGGGAAAGTAACGGAGGGTGGCAGCAGAATTGGAGTGAAGGAGCATTTATCTGACAGGAGAATACCAAATTATAGTATAGGTTGTGTTCAGTATGCACGTATTCAGACTTTCATGTTAGGAAGTGCTGTCAGTTTCATATGAAATTATTAGATAGAATATCACAGGCTTTGTCATATACTATCTAATGATCGGCACAACTCGGCACTTGTCAATTAAACCTTCATACAATTAACGAGACTAATGGTGGGTTTACACGCTTCAATATCGTTGCGATATCGCAACTCAATGGCGCAGGAGCGCGCAATTAGTGCACGTTCCTCCCGCATCGCATCGGAGGTTTACACGTACCAATTTCACCTCCGATCCACGACGGAGCAACGATCCGGAAGTGGCCGCGTCCGACGGGCCGGCGATATTTCACATCGAAGTGGGGCATTCACACAGCACAATCACATAACCAATCTGGGCGTGGCTTCGGCGTACCTGAAGACATGGGCGGCTAGAAGGTAGCATTTGGCCGCGCCCACGATAAGCCTATTGGCCGGCGACATTGCGTCTTGATTGGCCGCTAAACGTCTCCAACACGCTGTCGTCCTGGATGGATTTAACCATTGTGTGCCACTGTTTCAGCCGCTTATTAGATATATTCTGCGTCGCATTTGCGGCAACACTCTGTTTCGTTTTAAATTGCTAAACTTTTGTGCCACGTTACACAAACAGATATCTGTGCAGATATTGTTCACAGATGTTTTTTTGCAGTGAAATCATAGACACATTGTTACATTTGTACAAGGGCAGAAAAATCAACAATGTGTCCATGATTTCACTGTAAACAGAGATGTGGGAACAATATCTGCACAGATATCTGTGTGTGTAACGTGGCACACATACATATTACAATATCCCACTACAGAGCAACTTGTTCACCTCCCCTGTAGAAGGCTGCACATGTGTATGTAACTCACATACTATGACCCCTATTGTTGCATGCTATTAAATGTATGTATGTGTTTACACCTCTGCATATGTGTCAAGGACACACACAGAAATCATAGGCCATATGTCTTTACCCACCAATGTGTACTAAACACTATGTGGCCATAGAGAAATCATTTTCAAATGCATTCTGTTTGATCACCCATATACATATATAATGTACATGTGCAGACAATGGTGCATGGACCCTAAAAACCATTTGGCTAACAAACTGCTAAGCACAACATATAATGCAATAGGTCACGTACTGTAATCATGTTAGAAAGAAAGTATGCACACACACTTGTGTTTTATCCATAAATATATTGGTATAGTGTTCACACACACCATAGCAAAACATAACAAGACAATGTGACATAATACATAAACATAAAAAGTGATACATTGACCAAATAAACATACAGTACAGTGTAGCAAAAATATACAAAAAACAGCTGCCTAACACATGGCACATTAAGGACCTATGACTACCCCCTCACATGTCGTGTGGCTGCCAGGGCACTGCCCCAGGGCCATTGAGATATGAACAGTAGCTGTCTCTGCTGCTTCTGGCATCCTGCTGAGGTCGACCTGGGCCTAACGGCTGGAGTGGCGCTATCCCAAAGTCGTTAGCACGCCAATCCCCTGGACTGAGTTCCCCACTTGTGGGGTCCACACTATCCACAAAACTTCCTGGCGTGTATGATTGAGTATCCCTACGCCGCAGAAAGTTATGTAGCACACAACACGCCATCACTACCATACGGATAGATTCCATTTTCAGACTTAAAGTAGTATGAAAGACGCGGAATCTATTGGCCATTATCCCAAACGCATTTTCAACCACCCGCCGTGCACGGGATAGGCAATAGTTGAAAATGCGTTTTTCAGGGGTCAGAGCCCTCTGGGGATATGGCCGAAGGAGGTTGGCGTGTAGTGCAAAGGCCTCATCCCCCACAAATGCGAAGTTAAGATGCTCAGTGGTGTCATCATTGGTGGGTAAGTTCAGGCGGCCATCCACAAGGTCCCGACCAAATGAGCTATGGGCCAAAACTCCACCATCAGACACACGACCGTTCATCCCCATATCCACAAGGAGGAACTCGTAGTTTGCATTGACGAGGGCCATGAGGACCACACTAAAATAACCCTTGTAGTTAAAATAGTAAGACCCGGTGTTATGGGGTTGTGTGATCCTCACATGCTTGCCATCCAATGCCCCCCCGCAGTTTGGGAATTGCCACCTCTCCTGAAAGCCAGTGGCAACTGACAACCATTCCGCGGGGGTTGTTGGAAACCGCATATAGGTTGGCAAGAGACACCTCACAATAGCCTCACAAGTCTCAGGGATAAGGCTACTCAGCAGGGAGCGCGAGACTGCCGATGCATACTGCAGCTCAGTCAGCGTGCGCCCTGAAGCCAAGAAACGCAAAGTGACAACCAACCGCTCCTCTGCTGGTACTGCTGGACGCATCACAGTGTCCTCACGGGCAATATGTGGTGTAACCAAGTCCAAAAATATTTTGAAGGAATCCTCGGACATGCGGCGGAAATTTCTGAAATCCTGCGGATTGTTATTCTCCAGCTGACGGACAAGGCGCATGTGGGTCAGGTCGGACCTTTGCAGGAGCCAGTCACGAGACCACACACGCCGTCGTCTCCGCCTCCGCAGTCTCTCATTCCTCTCATCTGTCACCAAGGCATCCTCAACCATGGACAAAGCCACTACTCCCATTAAGGAATGATGCATGTCGGCAAAACAGTGTTAGCAGGAATCTGGAAGCGAGTAAAATTGAAAAATGTTAACACATTTTAGACATACATCGAAAAACAATATTATGAACACTCAAATGTCACACACACAGCAGCACCAAAGAGTACTTGACGAACAATGTAATTTAGTGATGGGTTATGATGCCAAACCACATGTAATGTTGTATCGGTGCTATTTCTTTAGCAGGCCTCACACACATAGTATGGAATTTTTGGAAGGCCAAAAAAAACATGTCTTGGTAACAGACATATTAGCACAGGTTTAAGGGGGACAATAGCCTGTCTGCCTGTTTTTCAAGGATTTTATAAAGACATGACAATTGGAAGCGACATGTCTCGTGTGTGTGAATGTCTTTGTTGAAAAACAATTGTGGACAAAGCCACTATGACAAGTGCACTATGTGGCAAGTAACGCCATCAGTATGGATTAACCAAAAGTAATGGCAAACAAAGCATTTTTATACTGTTTAGAGTCAAAACTGCAAACGCTATTTGACAATTAAAATCGTCTACCAAATAAAAGCCACTTCAAGCATGCTTGCAAAGAAGGCAAAAGACCATACAACCCCACTCAATAAGCATAACATGTTTAAAACCATCCAGCATCCATGTACACACACAAATAATATTAATCCTCCTGTGCTGTGTGGCCAGCATATCCAGGACCAAAGACATTAAATGTCCAAAATCACTAAATGTTTCAAAAGTTGGTGCCTATGTATTGGGTTAAGGTCAGCACCCCCCCTAAAATAATTCAAACCCCCATATACACCTCAGACATCACAAGAGCCAACATTTCCCACATAATTCTATTGTTTAACATCAATTAAACGCATATTACGCAAAAAAAACAAGTACACACATGTAGGAAGCTACCACTCAAACATGTGCAGCATAACACATATACCAACTGGGTCTAAATGTGTGCAAACACTATTATGCTGTTTGTTCAATCATCATCACAGTGTTTTAGAGGACATATAACCTGCAAAGGCCTGCATGACACCGCAACTACCACAAGCACACAGACCCTATGATTTATTATACTTTACACAACGTCAAGTACATGTGCACACTTTGCACAGCGTCTCCATGCTACTAATGCTGCCTAGTCACAATTGTACATGCAGGGCTATTCGTACAAAACGCATTAATTATGGCAAATGTACCAGTATAAACTATAATCAAGAACATTACTTACCTCAATGGCGCTGGGCAGAAAACCTAATTGCGTTCAGCTGTGTGCGGTTTATGAAGGGCCAAACAACAAGTAATTAGCCAACACACTTGCGTCGTCCAATGGTACAGCGTCTGGAGTGCCAACGCCCAACGTCGTGGATTGGGCAGCTAATTAACGTTTTGCATTGGCTGTGTGGCCTTTAAAAGACGACTTTTCCATCATCCCTACACCAACACATGCATATACTCCGTGGTAGTGTCCCCTATTCTCGCACAGCAGGATTGGCGGTATGTATTGGCGACTCTTGGTCGTCATGGTTTTTTGCTTATTTGTCATGTTGTATTTCAAGTATAGTGTGTTTGTTTGCTCTTTCAAAGTGATTTGAATGCTTGCAACTTTGCATACATGCACAATTGATTTAACTCATGGCCACTTTCAACACAACAAGTTATCTGGGCAACGTATGAGCAAGTTGCTGTGTGCTGTGAAATTAGGGCCACATTTTTCCATTTTGTGAATGTCTACAATGGAGCAATGTGGGCCTGATTTCACTGCAGCCAGCAAGTTGCTCAGAAGTTGGACAGAGAATTTGGTGTGTGTCAAATGGCCATCAGATACATAATTTGCTTTGCCCTGTTCAACCATGTCCACATCTTGCCCTATATGTGTTGCTGACACACTGTAGCCAAATGTGTATATGATAGAATTAGCAAACACATATATGTCCCTAAGTTACAAAGATGTGTGTCTGTGTGCCAATTGCCCTTTTTTTTTTTTTTTTTTTTTTTTTTATTGTGTGTGTTTTTAAATGTACATGACACGAGCACCTTTTTTTTTTTTTTTTTTTTTGTCACTTAACATGCATGTTTGCTTTGGCCATTTACATGGTTATTTGTGTATTAGCCAAATCAATCATGCCTTTGCGTAGAGGACGAGATACTTACCTCCTCCGTGCCGCTAATGTAGGTGATTCTGTGTTGACCCGCAAGGTCACAAAGTTGCCCTTACATCCATTTTAACAGAGTGCCATACATACATACTGTTCGCCTATGTTGCTTAATGGCCTTCTTGGCAAATCGGTTATGTTTGTTTTATAATTTGGCCGCATGAAGTACAATGTAATAATATTTTCACAGGAAGACATTGAGCCACATGCAAACACATGAAAGGAAATGAACCATGCATATGTGTGTTGACTGCCTTTTTCTCTGTTGACAGATGACAGACAACCATGAATATATCCAGGCCTTCATAGCGAAATACCAGGAGCTGGAGTGCTTGTGGCGGGTCAAAGCGCCGGAATATAAGAACAGTACAGCGCGGAGAGTGGCGTATGACCAGCTAATCGCACTCAGCCAGCAGCACAACCCAGGGCTGAGTGTTGATTTGAATTTTGTGCAAAGGAAAATATCTAACCTGCGCACAGTGTACCAAAAGGAGGTGAAGGAGGTCAACAAATCCATGCGGTCCGGGAGTGGAACGGGGGAGGTTTATGTGCCACGTTTGTGGTACTTTAACCTCCTTCATTTCCTCAAGGACCAGCATGACCCTCCCAGTACACTGTGCAGCAGGTCCTTTGCACAAACTGCTTCCGCCACTCTCCAAGTGTCGGATCCGCCACAAGAGGTATGTGTTTGATCTTCTTGTTTCTCTCTCTATCCAACGGTGGTTGTAGATACTGGTGTTGTGTGGCACTTTTTAAACATAGCATCGTGTGTTCTTTTTAAACCTGCACCTTTGGCTAAAGCGCGTGGTTTTGCCCTTCTAAAAGGTACACAAGCTATTCTGCTTGTGTCAGCACATATGCGTAAACATGCTGCTTACTTATGTAAGTAGAGTAAGCAGTGTGTGTTTTAACACTTTTCAATGTGTGTCAATTTTTTTTTTTTTTTAACATTGATTACATTGCATGCTTAAAGTGGTTTAAGGGATGTTGGCTGTAACAGCATAGATGTTTGTTGCTTTTCTTATTTTTTTTTTTTATCCTTCTTATTTACAGGACTCTCAAGGCGCCGGGCCAAGCCATGAAGAGGCACCCATTCTGGAGGAGCCCCCCACTACATCGGGGGTGGAGCCTGATCCCGGTCCCACCAGGCAGCACTCGGGGCCCAGGGAGGGTGCCAGGGCACGCGGAAGACCTGCTCCCCCTTCTACCCAGCTGGGTGACTGGGCCAAGAGGGTGCTGCTCAACCTGGAACGTGTCCCTTGGACTGGGATTGGGCTTATGGTCAGTGAACGGTGTCGGAGCTGGCCCGGCCAGAAAAAACTCACCTTGAGAGGATAATCACTCTGGCCCTGGAGGCGTCGATGAATGGGACACTGACCGGTAAACAGTGTTGTCGGAGCCCCCCCCCCCCCCACCCACCATAGCCCCCCAGCCCACTCCGACCACC